>CAUYSK010000487.1:0-20277 GCA_963575035.1 Avahi laniger | reverse complement strand
CAGAAAATAAGCAAAGAAATAATGGACTTAAACAGAGCTCTTGAACAAAAGGATCTGACAGATCTCTACAGAACATTCCACACCCGGCTAATTTTTTCTATTTTTAGTAGAGATGGGTCTTACTCTTGCTCAGGCTGGTCTCGAACTCCTGACCTCAAGCAATCCTCTAGCTTTGGCCTCCCAGAGTGCTAGGATTACAGGGGTGAGCCACTGCACCGGGCCTATATTTACCTTTTCTTTATGCTGGGAACATTTGAATTATTCTCTTCTATTTTAAAATATACAATCGGTTCATGTTAACTATAGTCACTCTACCAATCTATGGAACACCATGTCTTATTTCTATCTAAGTGTATATTTGTACCCATTAATCAACCTCTCCTTCCTACCCTTCCAGCCTCTAGTATCTTTCCATGATATCAATGGCTTTACTGAGTGCAGTTTACAGGAGAACTAGGAATATCATTGGAAGAATGATCCTACACCTTAGTTTTTCTGAGACAGTTCACTTTATGCCTGTTCCAGTGCAATTACTGATAGCACTGCTTTCACTCCTGAAAGAATCCTTTTGCAGATGATAAAGTATGAGGTGCCCTAATCACAGATAAGTTTTGGTGGGATGTGTCCATAGTGCTGCCATGATGCTCTGTATGTGCAGTGGGCCCTGGACCCAGACACACAATACCAACAGAAATACAATGCAAGCTACAAATGTGAGGTATTGTGGGGTCTGCTCTTACCTGGTGGCTACCATTTTAGGAAACGGAGGCAGATGCTGTACGTTCCCGTCACATGCACTGGCCACTAGCAGCTTCTTACTATAATCGCCTGCAGCTCTGCCATGGAGCTTTTTCCCTGCACACAGAGCAGGCCAGAAGTGCTGAGGAAGCCCCACAGAGCAGTCCTCAACCAATGCAGACCCACAGCTGGTAGATCAATATCCTACTTCCTGGCCCCTTGGATAAAGCAGAACTATTTAAATGTTAATTAATTGAAAGTAAATTACATAGTTTGATGTAATTCAATTGTCTTTTTTTTTTTTTTTGCTTTTGTTGCTTGTGTTTTGGGTTTTACATCCAAGAAATCATTGCCAAATCCAATGTCATGATGTTCTATGTTTTATTGTCAGAGTTTTACAGTTTACTCCTGAAACTGTAATCCATTTGAGTTCATTTTTGTGAATGGTGTAAGATAAGGGTTCAATTTCATTCTTTTGCATGTGGATATCCAGCTTTTCCAACGTCCTTTGTTGAAGAGGCTCCCCTTTTCCCATTGTGCATTCTTGGTGCTCTTGTAGATCAATTGGCCATATATGCATGCAGTTATTGCTGGGTTATCTATTCTGTTCCATTGGTCTGCATGTCCATTTGTATCCCAGTACCATATTGTTTTAATTACTGTAGCTTTGTAATATATTTTGAAACCCAGAAGTGTGACGTCTCCCTTCTAGCTTTGTTCTTCTTTTTTAAGATTGGTTTGGTTGTTTGAGGTCTTTTTGTTGTTCCATATGAATTTTAGATTTGTTTTTTCTAGTTCTTTAAAAAATGCCATTGGGATTTTGATAGGAATTGTGTTGAATCTATAGACAGCTTTTGGTAGTATGGACATCTTAACAATGTTATCTTCCAATCCATGAACAAGGAATGTCTTTCCATTTATTTATGTCTTCTTTGTTTCACCAATCTTTTGTCATTTTCATTGTACACGTCTTTCATCTCCTTGATTTAGTTTATTCCTAAGTATTTCATTTTCTCTGACGTTATTGCAAATGGGATGGTTTTCTTAGTTTTGTTTTTGGATAGCTCATTGCTCATGTATAGAAATACAACTGATTTTTGTATATTGATCTTGTATCCTGCAGCCTTGCTGAACTGATCAGTTCTAACTGTTTTCCAGTGGATTCCTTACGGCCTTCTACATAAAAGTTCATGTCGTCTACAAATAGAGATGGTTCTATTTCTTCCTTTTGTCTGGATGACTTTGATTTCTTTTTCTTGTCTGACTGCTCTGCTTAGAACCTCCAGTACAACGTTGAAGAGAAGTAGTGAAAGTAGACATCCTTGTCCTGTTCCTAACCTTAGGAACACTCCGGAAAGATGGCTATTAGGTTTTCTTTATTTGTGGTCAGCCAGCTATAGCCCTAACTCCTCTTGGGAGTGGTTCGGCATCAAGGGGGTGCCGCCCTGAGGCACAAATAGCCACCATCAATCCTTTTTAAACGTATAGCTAAAAAAAATGAATCTCACTCTGACTTTCAATTACGGCATCGGCACTCTGACACATTATAATTATTACAAACACATCATCCAGATTTTTAATTAAGGCCTCAGGCTTCAAATAATTTGGGCGACAGTTTGATAACAAAATGAGAAAGATTCATTGCCAAATGGCATTTGATTGAGGGGCTAGGACCTGTAAAGACGTTTGTCTTGGGACCCTTAACAATGTACTTGACCAAGTTGCTTAATCCTTAAGAGCTTCGATTTCATAATCTATGACATAGGTAGAATAATACTGAGCTCTTGGGATGATATCAGGATTAAAGGGCATAGCGCCAATAAAGAGTCGGTCACAATACTTGGTCCAGGGAAAGCTTTCATAAATGTCATTGATAATTAACTCCTAATAAACCTTCCCACATAGTGTTATCATGGTCCATTTTAAATGTCTCTCACTCTCTTACTAACAAGGGCAGGGTATGATTTTTTTTTTTTTTTGCATTGTATTTTTGTGAATAAACAAGAATAATCCTGGGCCACTGAGTTTGTTCTGACTCCTGCCAATGCTTGAGGTCCACGGCTCCTCACACGTGGCCCCTCACACGTGGCCCCTCACGCATGGCCCACAGTTCAGAGAGAGGGACAGGGAGGAGGGGGCAGAGTGTGGAGGGTCCTGTCTGAGCTCAGTGAATGATTAGCTGAAGCTCCATGCAGCGAATTTTCCATTTCCCCAAATGCCTTCTGATTACGTTCTCAGAAGCTACCCACCTCTCTCCTCACCACAAGACCTGAACAGAATCTTAATCACCGATTGACAGTTTCACAAACTTAGCATGTTGACAACAGAAATCAGCTGTCAGTGACGTAGAGGAGACCTGTTTGTTTGTCCCCCTCCCACCACATTCTCAGTCCTCAACCACCAAACCACCTCTCCAAATAGAGGCTGATCCAGGCCAGGCAAGGGGAAAACGTCAGTTATTCATCGGGGAGACATGTCCTCTGGGGACACTTAGCAAGCTAACAGCTGGGTGCCCGAGGTAGCCCCCCACCCAGGGAGAGTAGGACAGCAAGCCTGCCAGCCAGCTTTAAAAGCTCTACTCATAACAAAAAGAGAATGAAAACAATAAACAGTCTTAATTATAAAGTTCATAAGGACCAGAACTAGGTTTCACAGTATTTGCATCCCTTAAGGTACCTCATGCAGTGGCCTTTCATTCTAATTTATCGATTTTTTTCTTTTACAATTGGACCTTTTGTGTCTTGTTCAAGAAATCTTTGCCTACTCCAAGGTCATGAGGTGGTCCTGTGGGGTTTTTTTTGTCTGTTTGTTTGTTTGACGCCCGGGCTAGAGTGCCGTGGCGTCAGCCTAGCTCACAGCAACCTCAAACTCCCAGGCTCAAGCGATTCTCCTGCCTGAGCCCCCCAAGTAGCTGGGACTACAGGCATGCGCCACCACACCTGACTAATTTTTTCTATTTTTAGTAGAGGTAGAGGTCTTGCTCTTGCTCAGGCTGGTCTCGAACCCCTTTCCTCAAGTGATCCTCCTGCTTTGGCCTCCCAGAGTGCTAGGACTACAGATGTGAGCCACCTCGCCCTGCCTGAAATCCTGTGTTTTCTTCAAAAGCTTTATCGTTTTGCTTTTCACATTTAGATTTGCAATCCATCTGAAATTGATACTTTTTTTGTACAGTGTGAAGTGTGAGGTAATTTTTTCACATGGATATGAAGTTGATCCAGCACATTTATTGAAAAGACCACCCTGTCCCCACTGCATCATCATCTTTGCATAAATCAAGTGACCATATATGTGTAGGTCTGTTTCTCTACTTTTAGTTCTGCTACTTTATGTACCAGCCAGCACTGCCTCACTGCCTTGGTTGCTAGTTGGTTCATCTTGTGCAACGGATATGCAATAGCAATGGTACAGTTTGTTTAGAAAAGACGGGATAAATGCTTGATTCTTTTCATTTGTTTACTAACTTCAGAAATAGATTTGGTTTACTACCATCCTCCAATAGTGATCAGTTGAGTTTAATTATCATTATGAATTCATGTATTTAAACATAATTGATATGTTTCAATCAATTGCAGTTATTACCCTTATTGATGTTCAAAATGTTCCATCTTTGGAAGCCTCTTCTTGTTGGCTCCATCATTTTGACATGATCCTACTATTTTGTTTGTTTTATTTTGTTTTTATACCTTCCTTTCTTTCTGGCATATTTGCAGCAATGGATAATGGACAGATAGAAAATACTTGGTCAGATAAAAATTCCATGAGGTGGGCTAGGCATGGTGACTCACACCTGTAATCCTAGCACTCTGGGAGGTTGAGGTGGGAGGATTGCTTGAGCTCAGGAGTTCAAGTCCAGGCTGAGGAAGAGTGAGATCCCAACTCTACTAAAAATAAAAAAATTAGCCAGGCGTCATAGCACATGCCTGTAGTCCCAGCTACTTGGGAGGCTGAGGCAAGAGGATCACTTGAGCACAGGAGTTTGAGGTTGCAGTGAGCTACAATGACGCCACTGCATTCTACCCAAGGCAACGGAGCAAAACTCTGTCTCAAAAAACAAAAATTCCACAAGTTTGGCTGGTGGCTATGGAAAGTTCAGTATGAGCAGCCACTTGTACAACAGCTATATTAAGGGACAGGGAGGTGCAGACCCAAGAGTAACTCCCCCACCCATAATGGGACCACCTTGAGGGTGATATGAAAAAGCCAAGCACATAGATCAGGAAGAAAAGCAGGTCAGGGGCACACTGAAATAATAAAAGCTTATATTTATGAAAACTTGCTGTGTGCCAGAGGCTAGTCTAAGCTCTTTGCAAGTACTAACGTATTTAATCCTCACAATGATTGCATGAGGTGGGTACTACTATTGGCCCCCATTTTATAGCTGAGGACACTGAAGCACAGAGATGTTAAATGATTTGCCCGAGGCCACACAGCCAGTACATGATGGATTTAGGAATCGAACTCAGGCACTCTCCCAACCAGAATGGAAAAGAAGACAAACCATTGCTGTGGAGGGGGATTCCAGGAGCTGGTGGAAACCTGGACGATGCCACGAATGTTCAGCCAACACTCCAGTGTGGATTTTAGTTCCACCCAGCCTTGGGGTGCCCAAGATGAGGAAACTCCGCTGCAGCTAAAACTTCATTTTCAAAAAGACACCTGCACTCGAATGTTCATAGCAGCAAATTCACAATGGCAAAGATGTGGAAACAACCCAAATGTCCATCAATACATGAGTGGATTAATAAACTGTGGTATATGTAAACCATGGAGTACTATTCAGCTTTAAGAAACAATGGTGATATAGCACCTCTTGTATACTCCTGGAAAGCGCTGGAACACATTCTACTAAGTGAGGTATCCCAAGAATGGAAAAACAAGCACCACATGTATTCACCATCAAATTGGTATTAGTTGATCAACATTTAAGTGTACGTCTAAGAATAACATTTATTGGATGTTGGGCAGGGGGAGGGGGAGGGGCGAGGAGGGGACGGGCATATGCACAAACAATGAGTGCGATGCGCACCTCGGGGGGAATGGACACACTTGAACCTCGGACTTAGGGGGCAGGGAGGGCAAGGACATAATACGTAACCTAATCATCTGTACTCTAATAATATGCTGAAATAAAAAAAAAAAAAACTTAATTTTCCCTGCACTTCATTCTCAAGAGCCCCCTTCCGTCTCCATGTCCCTAGCCGCACATCCAGCCCTTAATTATGAAGTTCATGAGGACGAGAACAAGATTTCACAGTCAGGTATCCCTGCCTTCACTGGGGTAGCGGTGCCAGCTCCTTCCCCTGCACCCCTGAGACTTCTCTTCTCCGATCAACGCGGTAAGATTACAAATGAAAGTTTCTGTTGAACGATTACTAAGTGCTAGGAGCTGGACAAGTGCGTCACAAATATTCTCAATTATCCCTATTTGATAGAGGAGGCTGAGCGGTTGAGTGTTTTGTTCAGGTCAGGAAGCTAGTGGTAGCTGAGCCAGGATGCCCCCCAGAGGTGTCACACACCAAGGCGCTGCACGTCACTCCTGGCCCACTACTGCCCTCTGCTGGACCCGTGACAGCACTGCCTCACTGTGCTGGGTACCGCATTTTATTATACCTGGGCCTCTAGAACAGCGGCCCCAGGAGCCTGTCCATCAGATGAGGGAAGGGGCACGTGGGGAGGGTATTTCTCGTTCTCAAAGCCCCTGAGGAGACGTTCTGATTGCACCAGTCAAAAATATACATATTATTTTGCTATGAAGGACATTATTGGGATCATTGGTGAAATGTCCTCTAGTACATACGGGGAGGGGAGTGGCTTGTGACTTAGTACGTGGTGGCCAGACCATCAGTCATCACTGGGGCTTCCCGCCCCAACTGTAATCAAACGCAGAAGCCACTCTTGCTTTGTTTCCCTTGCCCTCTTTCCCCAGGATACTAAAAGGGAACGCTGCTCTTCCTCCTCGAGGAAAGGGCACCCCGGCCTCTAGAATTCTGGCCCATTCCCCAGGAGGAAATTAACAGCTGCTTCTGCTGCCAGGTGGCACTGGGGCCACTGGAGGCCAACCCCTCCAGGCCTTTGCCCCGACCTGAAACTGGATGGTCTGAGGCAAGGGGGAAGGAGAGACTTGTTGAAGGGGAAAGGGGAGGGCCCTGCCTGCAAGGAAGTGGATCTCCGAGTCCAGAACCAAGGAGGGCTGGTCTTCGGACCTCAGCTCCCTGTCAATGACGTTATCCAGTCCCTTGGTTCTTAGTGTAGAATAACATCTACATCTTGATCTCACTAAAGCGGTGTTTTTTTTTTTTTATGAAGGGGTCGGGGGTTGTGAGGAGGGGTGCTCAGTTGACTTGTTTTTGTTGAGACAGAGTCTCACTCTATCACCTTAAGCAGAGTGCAGTGGCGTCATGCAGCTCACTGCAACCTCCAACTCCTGGGCTCTAAGCGATCCTTCTGTGTTAGCCTCCCAGGTAGCTGACACTACAGGCATGTGCCACAACATCCAGCTGGATTTGATTTGGTTTTTTGTTGAGTTTTGTTTGTTTTGTTTTTTCCTTTCTTTTTGGTAGCGATGGGGACTCACTTTTGCTCAGGCTAGTCTCGAACTCCTGAGCTCAAGCAATCCTCCCGCCTTGGCCTCCCAGACTGTTAGGATGACAGGTGTGAGCCACTGCGCCTGGCCGTGCTGAAGTTTTTATTTCGACCCCAGACCACTCTGCTGCATTCAACACCCCCATGTGGACATTTCACAGGCAAGTTGAACCGATTGTGTCCAAAACCAAACCCCTCACTGGCCCTCTCTGACCCACCTTGCACCCACCCTATCCTCCCACAGCCTCCCACAGCTCAGAAAAATGGCAGTGCCATTCTTCCAGCTGCCCTGGCCAACCTCACAGCCATCCTTGACTCCTCTTCCTCCCACTCCTGCTCCATGTCTAATCCTTCAGCAATTCTGACAATCCGGCCACCTCTCACTGCCCCACCTGAGCTGAGCCACCATTCTCTCTCACCTCGATCGCTGCTGCCTCCTCCTCTCTGGTCTCCCTGCTCCCACCCTCGCCCCTCTGCAATCTGTTCTCAGTGCAGCGGCCAGGTGGCCCTTCGCAAACAAATACGAGATCAGGTCACTCCTCAGCCCTGAGCCCTCCAACAGCGTTTTGCTCAGAGCAGAAGCCGATGGCCTTGGCCTTACGTAGTTACCCACTATCCCTGGGACCTCATTTCCTGCCACTCCTCCCCCACCCCGCTTCTTCACCAACCCTGCAGCTCCTCCACCACACAAGCAGCTCCTCCATCACACATGCACTTGCTGTGCATCTGCCCAGAACACCTTCCTCCCATCCATGTGTGTGCATTTGCACAAACACCACCTTTGCAGCAAGGCCTTCGCAGATCACCCCATCCAAAATTGCAACCTCTCCCACCAGCATTCCCTGTCCCTTCATCTGGCTACATTTTTCTATGCTTAATATATTACCTTTTCTGCCTGTTTTTTGCTCTCTGCTAAAATGAGCTCCATGAAAACAGGGACTTTTATTTGTTGCTGCATCCCCAGTGTCTAGATGGGGCCCAGCACAGAGCAGGACGTCCACAACCTTGCTGGACACATGGAGATCAGCAAGCCCACGTGCAGGGCTCCCAGGTGGAAGGTGCCAATGCAGGCAACTGCACAAGTGCCCTGGTGTCACTGGACAAGGGCCTCCCATGGCCCTCACAGGCCTGGATGACAGAGCTTTCAGCAGATGAACTGGAGACCAGGGGTTCCCTTGGCTCCTGGTACAGCGGAAGGGAGCAAGGCAGCCAGGGAATCTCATCAGTCTTGGAAACTGGTGGCTTGGAGTCAGAACCTGCTGGGTTTAGGAAAGTACGTAAATGCAGTGATTTCTGCACCTTGAGTGCTGGCAAGCAATTCATTCTGGAAGTCCCAAGGGTAGGTTCCCTGGGGAAAAAAGCACAGGCCCCTGTTCAAAAGGCAAACAATCTAGAGGGCCCACTGGCCCGAGGCATTAGCCCTGGTAAGACTGGCCTGCTGACTCCCTGGAGTTCAGACTTGGGGCACCCTCCACCCTCCTACCAGGGCCCACAGGCTCCAGGAAAACACAGTCCTGGGACAGGAAGCATGTCAGGCCTCGCTGAGCAAAGGGTCTCTCTCACTGCCGACAGTGAGACCTGCAAAGAGAGCTGGCGTTAGGCAGGCTGTGGGAGGGCTGGGGAAAGAGGAGAAGTTGAGCAGCGAAAACGGCACCTGCTGAGGCCAGGAGAGGAGCCTGTGTCTGGGACAAAGGACGAGCAGCGAGTGCGGCTGTAAGGGGGCCGAGCCTGAGTGTGCGGGTCAGATGCGGACAGCTCATAAGTGGTCCCAGAGGCCTCATTACCTAGTCTGAACTTTAACTCGAGAAACCAAAGGGTTCCAAGCACGGGCAGCCCTTGATCACAGAAGAGATCACTCCGGTCACCAGCATGTGTGACAGACAGATGGCAGTGAAAGAACACTGGATTTGGGGCGTGGTGGGAAAAGGCCACGGCTTTGGGTTTGGCCATGCAAAGTCCACACAGGAGGCTTCACAAGTAGTTGGAAGTACAGGCCCGTAAGCCAGAGATATGGTCTTGGGAATTGTAGGAGTGAGGGCGGTAGTTAGAGCCCTGAGGGTGGATGGCAACACCCAGGGCAGAGAATTCAGGGAGGGAACGAGAACCTCAGGCAGAATGTCACCAGTGGTCCCCAACCTTTTTGGCACCAGGGACCGGTTTCATGGAAGTCAATTTTTCCACGAGGCAGGGCTGGGGGTGCAGGTGGAGCTCACACAGTGATGCGAGTGATGAGGAGCGGCTGCAACCCGGTTCCTAACAGGCCATCAGTACTGGTCCCTGGCCTGGGGGGTGGGGACCACAGATCTGAGGGATGAGAAGAGATGCCCAGAAAGAAGGCCAAGGAGGAGCAGCCAAGGGGGCGGGGGGAGCCAGGGAGCAGGCTGCGAAGGCCAAGGGCAGAGGTGTCGCCAGAAGCAGGGAGTGGGCAGCAGCATCCTGGAAGCAAAGCTGGCTCCACAGAAGCAACCCCGACGTCCGCACCAGGTCGGCACACCCCTTCTGCACCATTGGCCTTCAAAATACACCCCTCCCAATCAAAAAACACACACGATCTAGGATTTAATATATGTTTATTTGTGTAGTAGGAACATTCAGGTATATAAATAAGGTAAATATTTTCCAATGTACAGCATATCACGTTCTTACATTGTGTGGAAAAAGAACCTGCACGTAGTGGTTGACATGGATCAGAAGTGCACGAAGATCAACTGCAGCCAAAACACTGATTAAGTGAAACGCCAAGCTGGGGAGACGGCACAGCAGGAGCGCCCAGGCACACACCTATCCGGAGAGGCTGTGAGGACTGTCACGTGGACCCACACACACACCCAGAAGTTGCTTCAAGGTCGCTGTGTCTGAGGGTGGGAACACTGAGTATCAACACCTGACCTATCGTCGTGAGACAACTGATTCCACCGTGTCCATCCACTTCACAAAGGGCGGGGCAGAGAGACTCATGGGGGATGCTCCGCCCAATCACAGAGGCGGGAGGGCCAGGGCAGACACAGCCGATCTCTGGGAGGCACAGACACTGGCCGTGATGGGTCCATGTGACCACCTGGCCCTCCAAGCACAGACAGCTCCCCAAGCAGGTGGGGAGGCCATGTCTATGTCTGGGGAACTTTCAGGTTAAATAAATCCTCAAAGTGGAAAGAATTAAGAAGGATGCCCACAGCTGTGCGTGACTCACCCAAGAACACCAGGGTTTCCAAAACTCAAAACAGAGGGGGTTTCTGTCTGATCTTCCCTGTCTGTTTTAGAAGGTATTAAACAGCAATAAAAATTAAAATTTGGAATCAGTACCAACTCTAGAAGATAATCCATGAGCTTCAAACTTCCTTGCATGGCCAATTTTCTGGTCCCAACACCCACATGAGCATTTGCTGGGCTGGCCCCCTCCCAGCCCCTGTGTTACCCCTGCTGCTGCCTCTACAGCTTTTTGGGAGTCCTCTGGCTGGATGACAATAAACCACTGCCTCCCAATCCCTGAATTGTTCTCTTGGCTCCAAGTCCTTTGGTTTCATTGGCCCTGATGTCTGCTCAGCTCTTTCTCTTCATCATCAGCCCCCAGATGCCCAGCAAGACACAAACGCAGGGTTTGCTAAAGGCCCACAGTGCTCTGTGTATAGAGGATTTAGAAGACACAGCACACAAAGAACACTCTTATAAAAACACGTCGGCACATTCTGTCCACTAGAAAACATTCTTAAGCCCTCTTCTGTCCTGGTGCTGCCAGCAAAACCAGCACCAGAACCTAATGACAGAAAGCATCCCAGCAGCCGAGGACAGGGACGGCTATGTGGGTGATATCAGCAAACACAATTTCACTTGGGACGGAATCACCAGGTGGCTAAACCTTCTGAACGCTTTATGCAGAGAAAGTCCTCTCGGGGCTGCAAAGAGCTGGCCCTACCAGCGCCCTGAGTGACCACTGCAGGGCATCTTCAGCTCGATGTCCAGAGGTCTTTGTGTGGACAAAAGGCTGCCCTGGGTCCACTTGATGGCACAATGAGGGAGGAAGCATCAGGCCTGGCAAACATGAGCCCAGAAGGGCAAGGGGACCCCTGGGGGCAAACCTGGGATCAGCCCGTCACAGCGGCTGCTTGCTAAAACCCCACCACCATCTTCTCCTGCTTCGTGGCATTACCATTACTTCACTAATTAACAGAAAGGGAGAGACCATTATTTAAATGCTAGCAACAGGCTGCTGGGTCCCAGTAACACCCAGGAAATAATCCACAGTCAAGCCAGTAGTTCTGCATTGTTGTTACTCAGTTGGCTTCAGAATCCCACGGGTCCTGTTCGCCAACACCATTCCTTCCAAGTGAGGAAGCCTCCGCCTCACACACACTCCGTCCCCAGGTCCCCTTGTCTCTGTTTGGAAAATGAAGTTAAAGGAACTTTTTTTCACCCAGTCCTGTGCCTGTTCTCCTCCACTCATGAATCACCCATTCGATCCTTTGCTAACCTAAAATTCGACAGAAACACCCCACGCCATCTGTCCTCAATGGGTCACCCACTTCTATCCTGTTCATACTTTTAAGAAAGAGTGAAACACAAGGCCCCAGATTGGCTGCATTGCACAGGTGTGGGCAGGACTTTGAGGCTTTTAGTCTGTGTGGCCTCCTACACAGCAGGTTTCTGTTTTTCCTACTCTTCTTGGCCCCTGAAAATGTACAAACTGCTACAGGTTCCTGAGCTCTGTGTACAGGGTGCAGAGCAAGTCACAGACAGGCCTTAACTGCCCACAGAGTGGACGCACCACCAGGCAAGAGGAAACGGCCTCCTCCCTGCGGACAGTCCAGACCACAGGCACGGGAGGTGGGCAAGATTCTCAGGCCAGCCCTTCCCGTTAAGAACAGAACTCTGAACACCTCGCGGCCTCCTTCCTTTTGTCAGGCTGGTCTTTTTTTTTTTTTTTTTTTGAGACAGAGTCTCACTGTGTTGCCCGGGCTAGAGTGAGTGCCGTGGCATCATCCTAGCTCACAGCAACCTCAAACTCCTGGGCTCAAGCGATCCTTTTGCCTCAGCCTCCCGAGTGGCTGGGACTACAGGCATGCGCCACCGTGCCTGGCTAATTTTTTCTATGTATTTTTAGTTGTCCAATTAATTTCTTTCTAATTTTAGTAGAGACGGGGTCTTGCTCTTGTTCACGCTGGTTTCGAACTCCTGAGCTCAAACAATCCGCCCGCCTTGGCCTCCCAGAGAGCTAGGATTACAGGCGTGAGCCACCGCACCCAGCCTCAGGCTGGCCTTCTTAATGACACCTGAAGCACCAAGATGCTGTAGAGGGGTGGTAAGGTTGGACCGCTTCTCTCAGAAGGACCTGGGTTGCGTGCAGGGCAGTGGCAGTGTGAGAACCCAGTTTCTGGCACTACACCAACGTGGGCCAACTACTAGCAGAGTTCAACAAAAGGAACTACCATTTATTGAGCGCTTACTATGTGCCAGGCACTATGCTAAATGCTTACGTGCATTATCTCATTAAATCCTCACAACCTCCCCATGGAGAAGGTATATTATCAGACTCAGCTCGGTTGGAGGTGGAAGCTTATAGCAGCCGAGTAACCTGTTCAGAACTAGGGCTTTTTGAGCCTGAAGTCTGTCTTCTTAACCACTGCTCTCGACCTCAGTCACACTCGTTTTCCTGATCTATACAATGGGATAATAATACCCAATCAAAGGTTGTTTTCTGGATTAAACAGGATAATGTATGTAAACCCTTAGCACTGTGCCTGGCACATATTAAGCACTATATTGTAATCATTAATAAACACACTGGTGATATCTCACTGGCTCAAGAATAAAAAGAGAAGGAACCTCAGTAGATAGGCCTTTGGTAGAGAAGCGGAGGGGAGAGGACAGCCTTCAAACAGCCAACAGATCTGAAACCCACTGGCCATAAAACCCTAGACCGCACATGTTCTGCCTCTCTATTCTCATAAGTCATCCACAGGCCCTTAAAAACCCAACACTTTGGCCTCCAAAGTATACCTCCTAAACTGCCCTCAAAGTGGAGATCTCTGCACCTTGGAAAACATGGTCCCCATACAAACAGGAAAAAGCCTTGATCAAGAGACAGCCCCAGGTGAGAAGCACGGCCTCCATCCACCTGAGGAGCCAGGTGAGCAAGGCCACTGCTGGTCAATCTGGAATGAAACAGCAGCTGGGACTCTTCCAGAGAATGGGACCCACCCTCTGTAGGGGATGTGGGAGGGAAAAGTCCAGGCCCAAGAGGAGGGCCAGGCAAGGCCCTGAAATAAGAATCCCTCGTCACCACCTGGTCCAAACCCCAGCAACCCATGCAGGCTGTGCCACAAGGCCCTACCCAACAAGGGGAACTGAGTCAGGAAGTGGGAACTGTTAACTCTTTAAGCAGTGGAAGCTGGGCAGCTGGATGGAGAGTGATAAAAAGAAAAGGAAGATTGTTTTGGCCAAGACGAGGAAGACTGTGAGGCTCTGCGTTGAGTATTAGTCCCTGTGTTCAGGAGCTAACAGTTTGTTCCAGCTGCTCTTTGGAGCCCTGTGCTCCAGACAAGCACACATGCGAGTCCACCCACAGCTTACGATGTGTCCTGCGATGTGTCCACAACAGTCACCTGGACATCCTTCCCCTAGCCTTTCTTCCCGACCCTGCCCGCAGAAGAACAGGAACCTGGGTCCAAGTGAACTCCTCCCCTCCCCGCTCCACCCTTGTCTTGGCACATAATCGGTGTACAAAAAACGTGGGCCCAGATGTAAGCTGCTTGAAAGGTGAAAGGAAACAGTGCTTACGATATTGCTAAAATAGGGAGGTGTCCCAGCAGTGATGCACCACATTTAGTAGAGCGATGAAAACCTCCTCCCTCAGAAATCCACCTAGGGCTGGCTTCATAAGGAACAAGGCCACTGCTGAACAGTTCTCCCCAGCAAGGCTGATTTTTGTCCTGAGCCATTCACATCCTCCCCCTACCCAAATCTGTCAACGGCAGCGTGGACCTGAGCCTGCCAGGAGTTCGCTGACAGTGTGAAGATCTCAACTCAAGAGTCCATTTGAATCAGGCTCCCACCAACTCAACAACTAGCTTAAACTCAAATCACAGGGTCTGTGTAGTCTCCCTTAAAGTATAGTTTTGGGATTTTCTTGCATAATATAGGTCAAGTTATAGGTTAAAAGCCCAGTGGGAAAAAATACATTCCATAAAAATGGTTTCAAAGTCCACCTGTATGCGTTAAAAGTTATATTTCGCCCCTATGAAAAAAGACTAGTTTCAATGGATGTGAGACTAGTTCTTATACATTAGAGTGTATGACACTAAGAGTAGATACATTTTAAATGTAGTTAATACTGTAGCTACTAAAATGCTCAGAATATGAAACAGACAAAAAATAATTAACATACAGACAATACATATGCAGATAGGCAAAGGGAAAAATACTAATAAACATACCTAAGGCCCGGACCGCCTTAGACGGTTTCACTTTCAGGAGTAAAACACAAATGTGCACTCTCTCGATGCTGAACGCAACTCAGGAGGCAGCATGTGAACACACACAGGTCAAGACCGGTGCCCTGTGAGTTGTCATGAGCACAACTCACGGGTCAGGACACCAGGCTCGCATTTCAAGAGACAGCACTGGTTTCTGTGATCCCTTCCTCATCAACTCCTTACTTCACCAGTTACGAGCTAAGAGCAATTTAAGCTCCAACCTGGCTCAGGCCAGGCCGCATGAGCTCGAGGGAAGGAAAGCTGCAACATCCCAGGCGTGCTCAAACCACGTACGCCAGGCAAGCAGGGCTAGTCCTGTGCACAGAGTGCATCCCGACGCCACCCCGCCACCCCGGGGAAGCTCTGTCCCTGTTCAGGTGCTCATGACTCTCACCTGTGGCACCTCAGAAGGCTGTTGTGAGAATGTAGAGGACACAAACTGGAAAACAAAACAAAAATCTCTAAAACAGGACTGCAAAATATTGGCGAATACATAAACAAGTGAGAAACACAAAACCGAGAGTGGAAATGATAAACAGTGAATTCACACGAGGAGGGGCACATGGTTTCAGTCAGATTTTATTTCTGACCAAAAAAAAAAAAATGGATCTAAAGTGAGCAGTGCCATTCATTAAGATCTGCACGGGTGTGTGTTAAAACAGCCTTTTGAATCTTGTCTGTAAATAAATATTAGGAGAAAGAGAAACACTGCGCTCTACAGACACAAGGTGGCGTTGCTCTTCTGGCTACTTGACTGGGAAATTCCTCTTCCCCAGAAAGCACTTGGGGAAATCAGAAGAAAATAAGGGCCAAGCGAACCCTCTGGCCTTCCTGCCGGCAGCTCCAGTGAGCATCCAGCTCCTACTTCCCAAGACCCCTCAGTGACCACATCCACAAAGGACCGCGACCTTGCCTGCTACTGCCAGGCTCCTGATCCCTAAGGCAGTCCCACTAGAAACAGTCTCTGCTGCTGAGCTCCAGTGAGACTGGCTGTTCCGAGGACCCCACATATACCCACAAAGAGACAGAAGAGACAAATAGGCACCCTTCAGTATCCAGTTTGGTGATCCGGTTCACTCTCCAATCTGAAAACTACAGTCCCATTACTGATCACCTTCACTGCTTCGGAATCGTTGCTGAGATACTGACTCACCTTGAGGACAAGCATTTAGAAAAGGCCTGAAAGCGCTTCCTTTTTGGGTGCCCAGGAGGTGACTCAATAACCACAGGAGCCTCTGGCGATGTGAACTTGCTCAGCCAGAGTTGCAGAAGAGAGATATGGGAAGACAGCACGGAAAATGAGTCCCCTGAGAGCCATGCATCCTGCCCGGGGGTCATAGGCGTTTTGTTTTTAAGAAGGCCTTGGTCCTGAACAAGAAAAGCCATGAAGCTGAAATGAAGAGAAAGTTCAGAGGAAAGAAGCCACTTCCACTCTGCACGCATGTGGGAGGTCACACGATGATATGTGAACTGAAACATTTTGAGGGCTCTGTTCTCTGCCCTACGCCTCAGAGACCTGGGTTGACCATGAGCTTTGAGGGAGGCAGTAAGGCTAATTTACAAGCAGAAACAACACAAACCAACACTAGACCAACGTGCTGAAGCAAGTCCGTACACCCTCATTGGAAGTGAAAGCACCCATGGCACAGAATAACTGAACACATTCAGGCAGTAAACTCTCTCTCCCACGCCCCATTGCTTAGGACTCATCTGTCTTCCCCAAGTCAATCTCACCTTCATAATTAGGGAGGGGAAAAAATAAATCACAGTTTAGCAAATAACAACAACAAAAGGCACCCCAGTCAAAAGGTCACATTATATATAATTGATTTAAACTGGTCACATTATATATATAAAAAGTGTGCATTTAATCTTCAAAATAGTCAAGCCTCTAATCAGGTTACGTTCTCCATAGTTTTAAGCAGGACTTTGTGGTATCAGTGAAAAATCATGGTGCAACTAAAATCACTGTAAGAAATGAGTGACTTTTAAAAACAAACAGATATATACACCCTTAAGAGGAAAATATACATGACACAGCAGCTACATGGGTGTTCAGGCAAAGGGTGCGCAAGTGAGAAGCCCTCCGCTCCCTGCCTGATGGGAAAGCCCCGGGAAGGATTCAGCAGCAGCAGGTCTACAGCACAAACGTGACGGCATCGTCCCTGAAAAAGACACGGTTAGCTAGACTGCCCTACAGGAGACACTCGAGCCGAAAACATGTGGGAAAGGGCTCAGTTACAGTACATTCTACTGCATACACTTGAAATAGTACAGTGTGTTTTTTCTCCAGACTATTATAAATAATTTCTCGTGCTTTCTGAAAAAAATAAAAACTGAAACTTTCTTTCAGTCTGTGATGAAGTAAGGTAAAACCAAACTACAAAGCAGAGCTTCTTTATACTTTGCAGGATTTCCGTGTGGCCGGAATGCTTCTCTCTTAATAAGCATCCAACCTTCCGTCCCACAGAAGGCAACCTCCCATGGTTCCGAGCAGAGATTGCTAGAAAAGACCAGGTGAAAACTCTCCAGTACAGTAAAGACATCCAAGCCACGCCCCCCGACCCAGGTAAGGAAGCCCCCTGAACTGGTCAGACACAGATGCATGTCTTTGTCTGAGCCCAGAAACAGTTCAATTGATAGGAGCTCGAACCACCAAGCAGACACACTCCGAGCTGGGCAACGCTGTCTTCTGGATTGTTAAATACTTTTGTTTGTTTAAAAAACTCAAACGGTTTTTACCCCCATGACTTCTTTCCAACTCAAAGCTATAGCTTACTCACAACCCAAATCATAAACACAGACTGTATATAAAGATTTTTTGAATCCACAAATAAAAAATACCCTACCAAAAAAAAAAAAGAAAGAAAGACAGTGAGTTGAAGCCTGGTCATTGTCTGAGTCACACCAGCAGGGCTTCCTTGGAGACCTGCCCCTCGCTCAGTCCTGCTCCTGCTCTCCCGGCCCTGGGTGGCCCCTACGCGTCCTCCGTGGCAGCTGTCAGCATCCCCTTGTCGATCAGGTGAGACCGGAGCGTGTTGAAGATGTGGAGCTGCTGATCTGGCCTCAAGGTCAGGAACTGCTGAATCAGTTTGCTTGGATTAGGGCCCCTGGAATGGAACGTGAAGAAACAGCACTGAGCTGAGGCCTGGAAGCTTCTAAGGCCTGATTATCCAAGTGGCTGCTCTGATCTCTGGAGTCTCTACTAATGGAGGGTGGGAGGAGGTTTCCGAAAATCCATAAGCAGTAAAAAATGAAAACCACATTCACATTTGGGATGCTTTTCACTGGAACTTTGATGTAGCTAAAATTCTAGAATTGCACCATGCTTAAAAATTCACTAACATGGGCCGGGCGCGGTGGCTCACGCCTGTAATCCTAGCACTCTGGGAGGCTGAGGTGGGCGGATCGTTCTGAGCTCAGGAGTTCGAGACCAGCCTGTGCAAGAGTGAGACCCCATCTCTACCCAAAAATAGAAAGAAATTAATTGGACAGCTAAAAATATATCTAGAAAAAAATTAGCCGGGCATGGTGGCTCATGCCTGTAGTCCCAGCTACTTGGGAGGCTGAGACAGTAGGATTGCCTGAGCCCAAGAATTTGAGGTTGCTGTGAGCTAGGCTGACGTCACAGCACTTGCCCCAGGCAAGACAGTGAGACTCTGTCTCAAAAAAAAAAAAAAAAAAGGAAAGAGTTTATTGCAGGGCTACAATAGTTAATCTCTGCTTTCTCCGTCTCTAGGACTATATGGATTCTTTCATCTTGATTTTTCTCCTTCTCTTTCTTAGCATCTATTTTTCCTTTCTGAATAATCTTTCAGTTTATTAATTTTTATAGTTCATTATAGTATAACAAAAGGACAGTGGTAAGTTACAGTCTCTGAGACTGTTAATCAAATTCCAAAGAAAGAGAATTAAATTGGCTAGCTGTTAGAAACTGGTCTACTGTTAGTCAAATCAGCTCTGGCTGGGGAAAAGTATCACATGGTATATTCAGCCAATTGGGTCTTTGGGTGGGGCAGGTTATGTAAGAAGGAAAATTGTACAAGAAAGCTAATTGGCTATGTCTGCAGTAGGAATTATGATGAGAAAATTAATACTATTTATACTCACTACAATTATAAGTGCTTTACAAATATCAAATCATTTAATAATTTGACAACTATTAGTAATGTAGGTACTAAGAATAGTACCTACATTAATTTATGTTATTAATTTATTATTATCATATTATAGATAAAAAAACTGAGATTCAGAGAAATCAGATCACTTACCCGTGGTCATATAGTTAATAAGAGGCAGTGCTACCCAGGATTTGAAACTGGGCAGTTTTGGTCTGGAGTCTGTCATCCTACCTATTATGCTGTACAAACACTCTTTGTTATCCTAAAGCATCTGAGTTGATATCAGCAACTTTATTAATGTCTGGGGTGTTCCCTTAAACCTCTTTGTCAGTAGTAAAAAGCTTCTCATTCTCCAAAGCTCATTTTACATATCAGCATGTTCATGTTGCAAGCTTCCATGAGCCCCTTGCTGCTTCTGCTCCTAAACCATCCTGTGCATTCCTTTAATTACCACATAGATCACCTTGCACTACAATCAAATAATACTGTGATACTGTGTGCTTCTATAGGGCAAAGGCCGTATATTTCTAATTTTTATATTCCTGGTGCAAAGCATAGCCTGCCTCATAGCATATGTTATACTTAATGAATTGTTATTGGATTATTCACTTAATGAAAGAATGAGTGCAATTAAATATAAATTATGTAAATTTTACCAATTTCTCTTCTGTTATCATTATATAGGACAAAAAGCACATCCATAAGAAAATCTGGGAAAAATGCCTGTGAATCTTTGAAATTACTGGGATTCAGAAGCCGAGACAGTGGTTGGTTTGCGCTTGATGATGTTGTGGTGAGAACTGTACAGAATGGCTTGATATCATTTGAATTGTGTGAACATTTAGAGAGGTAATACAATAGCAAAGTTGACAATATTCCCTCCTGATGGTCTATAACTGATGTTTATAAAAATGTAGTCATAGGATTAAATTTTTATTTCTCAAATAGGAATATGAACCATTCTTTAGGGTATGCTTAAAATGCAAGCCAGAATTGACATGAATATGCTATCTGTAATTTCATTCCTGATAGTTTAACAAGTGCTCTTGGAAACCACTCATGACTTACATTTATTTTAACAGGTTTTTGCAACTCTGAAACAGTTTTAAAATAACACCTTCATTTCTGAAATTCAATGGAGATAGTAATTACCATTCATGTTATGCTTATCTCATAACTATGTATATATAACCTGAATTTGTTATTTTAGTGCCCTCATTTTGCTGTCTCATTTCCATGTTTTCTAGACTTCTCATTTTTTTATGAGAAGAGTTTTAGACAGATTTAAGCTTCTTGAGGAGTAGCCACTCAAAAAGAGAGGGCAATGTCAATGATAGTGTTTATTTCATAATGGGAGGCCGCATATC
>CAUYSK010000486.1:0-15111 GCA_963575035.1 Avahi laniger | reverse complement strand
ATTGGGCATCTACCCAAAAGAGCAAATGATACTGTATAAGAAAGACACCTGCACCCGAATGTTTATAGCAGCACAATTCACAATTGCAAACATGTGAAAACAACCCAAGTGTCCATCAATACATGAGTGGATTAATAAAATATGGTATATGTATACCATGGAGTACTCTTCAGCTTTGAGAAACAATGGTGATATAGCACCTCTTGTATACTCCTGGATAGAGCTGGAACACATTCTACTAAGTGAGGTATCCCAGGAATGAAAAGACAAACACCACATGTACTCACCATCAAATTGGTATTAACTGATTAACACATAAGTGCACATATAAGAATAACATGTATCAGATGTTCGGCAGGGAGGAGGGGGGAGGAGGGAGGAGGGGATGGGTATATGCATACACAAAGAGTGCAATGCGCACCGCCTGAAGGATGGACATATTTGAAACTCGGACTTGGGGGGCAGAGGGGGCAAGGGCAACATACGTAACCTAAACATCTGTACACCCATAATATGCTGAAATTAAAAAAAGAAAAAAAGAATAACATCTATTGGATGTCTGGCAGGGGGGAGGGGGGAGGGAGGAGGAGGGGATGGATACATGCATACACAAAGAATGCGATGCGCACCATCCAGGGGATAGACACGCTTGAAGCTCGGACTTGGGGGAGGGGGAGCAAGGGCAACATATGTAACCTAAACATCTGTACCCCTATAATATGCTGAAATAAAAAAATAATAAAAATTTAAATATCTGTTACTCATATTAGAGGAAAAACTAAATTAATCTATCAATAAATCATTGTTATATGGGAAGGTGATCAAAGAGCACGTAGCCAAAAAAATGGTAAGAAAGACAGGAAAGAGATTTATCAGGTCATTAATTAATAAAATGTTGTGGGGTATTTTTTGGAATGTCCATTTGTCAACTTTTAAAAATTGATATTTTGTTATACTTTTTCTTATTCTAAATAATATTCATCTTTGTATCTAATTTTGTATTTTTTTAATTAAAGAGGTCACCCAAGCCATTTGCCCCTGTCAGTAATTCTTACAGTATGCAGAGATTCAATTTACTATGAGTGGAGTATCCTTGCCTCTAACTTCCCTTTTTTACTGGAGCTCATTTTTAGCCATTTCATTACTTATTATATTCTCTTAGAAAGCTAGACCTCAAACTCCCCAGAAATAAATCTAGTTATTTGTTAATAGATATATTAAGAAGAAAAGACATAAAGACAATAGTCTTCCAAACTTGTTCACCCCAAATTTCCTCCTCTCTATCAGTAAAGAACCAGGATTCCTTTTCTCTAAAACTGGTCCAGGATTTTAGGAAGACTGTTTCTTGTAGGGCTATTCCTGATAACTAGATTCTGATTGAAAACAGTTTAATACTAAAACCAAAAAAATTCCTAAACTTTCAATTTTTATAGTCCTGAATCATTCATTTTAAGTTAAGTGCCTATAGCATGGTCCGGACTTTGGAAATTTGGAAGTCTCAATTGTAAGAAGCTGCAAGAGATTTTTCAAACATATGAAGTGATATTCAGAGAACAGAAATGGTAGTGACAGATTGAATTACTTTGTAGGAAAAAATGGATTGGGAAATGTTTAACTTAAAACCCTCTAAAATATTTTCCATAAACCAAAACCTTCTATGAGCTCTATTTCCTGTCTGTGCAGTAGCTGGGAATCGTGTTCAACTTGGAATCCTAGAAGGGCACAGTAAGTGCCATGTTTCATCAACATAAATAATTAACTGGAGAAGAACATGCAATATTCATAGCTGGAATTATTAAAGTAGACTGCAAAGGGGGAAACGATATCTAAAAAACTGAAGAAAAATGAATCATTAAGCTGACATTCGGCTTATGGCATTTTCTTTATTTATTTATGTAATTAACTTAAAAATGCCTACTCCTTTTGGTCCAATGACAAATGGTGGGTGTGCTAGGTTGTAGCACAATTGGATCGCATTTGATGCATAGGTCGAAACTATAAAGGAGTTGATGTTTCCGGTGCATTGTGGCAGGAAGTATCCATCACGAGTAGGGGAAGAGATAGCCCTTGTTTTGCTTTTTCATTTTAAAACCATTCAAATAATAAGGCAACTGCTATCTGGGGAGTTGGAACAATTGTTCAATTTAGTGTCACGACCTGAAAATGAATTATGCTATTGGAGTTTTTCATTTTTGTGGGAAGGGATTATGGTGATGGGTTCTAGAAAACCTATTGAATAAATAAATATTTCCTGGCAGATGTTGCTTTTCTGTCCCCCAGCCAATAGCAATTGCAAGGCATAGAGCTTAGGGGTTGCCTGTGGTAATATTAATTAACCTCATGAAGCTTCTTTTATGAGTGTCAGTGAGGTGATAAACAACTACTATTTACATGATGCAAAGTGGCTGAAAATTAGTCAAAAGAACAATTCTTCTGTGATATCATTTCTCTTGTCAGGCACTCAGTGTCTATTCCTAGATGTTCTTACTTATGTGAGGAAAAGGAGGTATTTTTCCCCTCTTAAGACCTGTTTAGTAAGAGTCTCAGAGCTGTAGTCATTCAGAAATCAAAAGATGTGTTCCTTTTAAATCCAGAAGCTTCATCAGGATTTCTGAGAAAATGAAAATTGGTTTGATGTGAGACTGGACTAAACCCACTAGGTGTGGAATTTTAGTGCTAGTTAAACTGCTCATCTTGCTGATGAGGTGATTTTAGGGCAAGGTCTAAAAGATTGCACTGTTCAGTGTGTGGCCCCAAGTACAATGATGTACAAATTAGCCATGTCCAATCACTCAGAAAACTTATCATCATCATTGAACTTTCTCACATGACCTTTCCTGCCTCCTTTCCTTTTAGCTCGGAAAGTGGAATAGGCTTGAAGCATAGAAAGAGAAGCTTGGGGATCTGACACCAATTTCTTGAAAGGAAAAAAGGGAGATTTTTTAACAGGAAAAAATACTGTAGTTTAAAAATCATATTTGCTATGGATATGAGCCATATTTTAAAGCATTTAAAAAAAATGAAATAGTTTAACTCTTCCAAAACCGCCAGACATTTGTATAGGAGCTATTTCTTTGTCATAATGCTTCTTTCCTCCTTGGTTTTTATGGATAAATGGTAATCACAGTAGAGTCTATAAACTTCAATTAAACATGACACTGCATTTCAAATGGAATTTACAATATAATGTATACATGATGAGCAACCTTAGGGAATAATTTTGGCATTATTGGAAATGGCATTAAGTTTTTAGGCATATGCAATGCTATTTTATGCCTTGGGCCTATATTTTGTTAATAGTAGAGTGACACCTTAAGTATTGGACTCACCCAGAGAATGAGTAAACTAGAATAGAACTTATTGGTTAAGTTTTGACACCGTACTTTCAAAAAATATCTCACGCCCTCAAGGTACCTCTAAAACTTTAAGATTATAATTTGAGAATGAAATTAGGGGAACAAGATCTCTATATAATGACTAAGTTTACACAACTAAAGATTAAAGACATTTCAAGGTGCTCAGATTCCAATCATAGCTAGTATTTATTTACATAGTTGTTCATTCATCAAATATTCATTAAGCTCCCAGTATGTTTCAGGCATTTGGTTAGGCATCTCGCAAAAGAATGGCCGTATTACTTTTTCTAAAGTTCTAGTCTATCATAACATTGCACCCAATCTGCAGAAATACTGTGTTAACTCAAAGCAGAAAGTTCTTAGGGAGACTAGAAATGGTAAGAAAAGAAGTAAGAATTTAACAGTACATTTCCAGTACTGTCTGGGAGAAAAGGGATCTCTACTTTCAACACAACTATTCAGCCTACTTAGCTGGCAGTATGATAGTAACTACAAGTTAACATTTATTTAGTATAAGCTGTATGCTACCTGTGCTAGTGTAGCTGATCCTTAAAAATTAGTCTTGTAGAGTTCCCATTCTCACTTTTTGAGTGAAGAAACTGAAGATAAAGAGGCTAATTAATTTGCTCAAGATCACGTAAATAAAGTTTGGAGCCAGATTTTGAATCCAGATCTTTTTGACTAAAAGCCCCTGGCTTTCATACAATGGAAATATGTGTATGTATTTACTATAGCTTAAGGACATTAGCCATTAAGCATCCTTTAACTTTTACTCCATGTTTACTAAACATATTCTTCTAATTTACTTAGAAATCCATTAAATATTTTCCTTGCAGGAAGAGTATACCACCAATGATTTTGAATGGTTAATTACCTTGGACATTGTACATTTTATAAATTGTCATCAAATAATTTTACATTGTGATTTATACTGCCTCTTCTTGTGAATTTCATTAACATAAATTGACATTTCCCATATAGGCATCACTTCTGAACACATTCACAAATTGACTTATTTGGTCTACAGAACCCAGGGCCAGATCCCAGACCAAAGAAAGTATTTTGGGCATCTAAGTAAAATATCTACCTTATTATCTTCTCAGAAATAATGCAGTAGTTTTATTTTTTCTTAATAATCTCAAACTCACAGAGAAGTTTGAAGTACAGTACAAAGACAGTTTTTACCTGAACCATTTGAGGGTAAGTTGTCAAAATGATGTCTCATAAACACCAAATGCAATATCTTTCTGCAAATTAGGTCATTCTCTTATGTAGCACAATCTACAGCCAAATGATGAAAATCAGCAAAGTAACATTGCTATCATATAAGGCTGAAACCAAATTTACATTTCTCCACTTATCCCAGGAAAGTCCTTACAGTAAAAGGCTCTAGTCCAGAATTATGCGTAGCATGTGTCTTTAGTCTTCATCATTGTAGATCAGTTCTATCTCTCCTTGATTTTTATGATCTTTAGTTTCTGAAATAACTATAGGCTTTGTTATTTTGTGGGATGTCTTTTAAATTTGGTTTGTCTTATATTTTTTTCTCATGATTAGATTCAATTTTCCATATTTGAGAGAAATAACACACAAATGTTGCTGTGCTTCTCTTATTGCATTCTATCAGGTGGAATACGGTTTCTGTATGTCTCATGTTGGGTAATGTTAAATTTGATGACTTTATTGTGGAGGTGTCTATCAGGATTCTCCTCCATGAAATTACCCTTTGTCTTAATTAATGACTGTTTCATGGGAAAGTATTTTGAGGACACATAAATATCCCTTTCTCATCAAACTTTCTACCCATCAATCTCTCTGTCATCTCTCTCTATTATTTGTTTATATTAGTGGACTCATGCATTCTTAGTCAATGGATTACAATACTTATTATTTTTATGTACTATGATGCTCAAATTGTCTAAGATTTGGCCAGGGGGAGCACCTTCAATCTGGCTTCTGTGTCCTTTTAACATGTCTCCATAATTTGATGAGCACTTCATTTGTGGTACTATAAACTGTTCCAGAGTCATCTAGTAATTTTTCTGCCACAGCCTTGAATCTATCCGTTGCTCCAAGAAGCTCTGGTTCAGTACAGAACGGTATTTAGATCTGAACACTAGATGTGCTCATTACTATTGAGGTATCACTACTCCTAGGGCCTCTCTAGGGACATAATTAGGGTATACATTTATGTTAATATGTGTAATAATATATTTGATCTGTCAACAGGGCAAAGGTGCAATTATCAGTTATTCAATCAAATGCTACTGTAGGTGATATGAAAATATTTTGTAGATGTGATTAAAGTGCACGATCAGTTGACTTTAAGTTAAACAGAATATCCTAGATAATATGGATTGGCCTGACTCGATCAGTTGAAAGACCTTAAACATGATACTAAGCCTTTCCCAAAGAAGTTCTGCTTATGGACAGCAGGTTCACTCTGTGCCTGAGAATTCTAGCCTGCTTCTTCTTATAGTCTGTCTTATGGATTTCAGACTAGCCTGGTCAGACCCCACGATCACATGAGCCAATTCATTTCAATAAACCTCTTAATATGTGTCTCTTAAAGATGTATGCCATTTATCTATATTTGTTTCTATGCCTCTTTTTATATATTGAAAATTATGAGTTATATCAAAAATCTCAATTCCAATCCAACACCTAGTTTTCCCACTTTTCATTTTACAACTCTTTGATAGTGAAAAATAAGACTTCTTTTATCCTTAATATAATTGCTTATGGGATCCATTCCCAAGAATGTATCTAATTTACCATCACTGCTGTCTACCTTTTCTCTCTAATGGGGCCACCTGTCTAACTCACTCTGGCTGTGACAACCAGCGCCAGGTTGCCTCACTGTGTGGATGCCTTCCTCAACCCTCACGTGTAGCACACTGCCCTCTTTCTACACGGACAAGTTCCTCCCACCACCTGTTCTCTGACATCCCCGTGTGGGCCACTCTCCTGTACTGAAAACTTCTTCATCCCACTCAGCCTGGGATACCCTGTTACAGGCTATCCACCTTATCCAAACACTCTCCTCCTTCCTCACAGGCTCAGACACCCTGGACCCATTTCCCAAGCCCTGTGTGGACACCCTTCCGACCCACATTCACATATACCGCTCTGGACCACTGCGATTCATTCCCACCCCACCCCACCTCTGCCACAGAGACACCTATGCAGCCTCAGCAATTGCCTCTTGGACTGAATTGTTCAGGAAAGGAAGAAGAAGAGGATGAGCCACAGTAGACATTCTCTAGGTCAGTGGTTCTCAATCTGGAGCAATTTTACACCTGCCCCTGCCCCTGGGACATTTAGCAACTTGTGGAGACATTTTTGATTGTCACAACTAGGAGGCTGCTCTTGGCATCCAGTGGATAAAGGCCAGGGATGCTGCATGCACGGGAATACTTCCTACAACAAAGAATTATTGGCCCGAAAGGTCAGCAGTACCGAGGATGAGAAACCCTCCTCTAGGCAGATGTCCTGAAAGCACTGAAAACTTTTGATTTTCAGATACTGTTTAGGCTCCCGGTTTTTTCCCAAATCACACTTCCATGGAGGGTCATCTATTTCCAGTGAGAATCAGCCCACACACATTGATGGACTATTCAACCGTCAGTCAAATTAGATTTGGTTTCTTTGGAAAGAAAACAATTTAAAAGTTCATTTTATTAAATTACCTATCCACATGGATGGACAAGGAGCAGAGATTCAAAGTTTCATTTAGATGTGGGTGCTGGTAAGTCAGCAAGACTCCTACAAATTGCTTCCCTTAAGTATATTTAAAATTTTTCTCTTGGTAACATTATAAATGGTCACATACAAAAGATGTTCTCTGCTAGCTCTGCATAATTGAATTCATGGGAGCTGGATCTAGAAGTGGCAAGATGATACAGATGCTGCACTGTGAAAATGGGTTGAGAAGAAGACCCAGGGGTGTAAACCAGTGGTCCTCAGAGTGTGCTCTATGGACCAGCAGGGTCAGCATCACTTGAAAAAATCAGCTTAAAAAAATCCCAACAACCAAGTTGCATCCCAGACCAACTAAATTGGAATTTCTAGTAGTAAGGCTCAGAAGCCTGTATTTTAAAAAGCTTTCCAAGTGATTGTAAGGTTCATAAAAGGTTAAAAAACCACTGGAGTAAGGAGTGTTAGTCTGAAAACCTTAGTTTTCAAATCTATAAAGTGGAAATAAATCATCTTTTCCCTGTTTATATTATAGAATTATCACAATTATTATGAGGCTATTGTCTATATGAGATAGCATGATGACTTTATGACACAATGCTAACTGTAGGCTCAATTATATTATAAAACATTTATGTTTTCTATCTCCTGCATCAGTCATTTCCCCTTACTAGTCACATGAAAATCCAGTTAAGCCTTCCAATCTTGTTTCTATGTCTTTAAAAAGGTTTCCTGTTTGGAAAAAAAACCAACTTTTTCTCTTTGGTCAGATGGCAATAAAATATTAGTGCATATATTTCTAATTATTTGGGGTCTGGAGTTACTGCGTGAAAATTTTTAGCTTATCATGATTTATTTATCTTTGCAATATTTGTGCACTAAGCAATCAATACCCCTCAAATTTTAGAATACTTTTTAAAGGAAAATTTAACCCATGTTGAATATCTGTTTGAGACCCTCAATACAGTGAGTTACACATACTTTAACTTTTTCACGAGTATTCCAAGGCCTCTGAGGTCTTTGCCAATTATATCTAAATTCTCTGAAGGGTCCCGGAGGACCCAAGTTGTTGAACGTCTTCTTCAGAATAACTGGAGTCATGATTCTTATACTAGGGAACAGGGGGTTGCTAAAAATTTAAAGCCTTCTGTGCCCCATTACAGACCTTTTGAATAAGAATTTCTGGAGGCTGGGCTGAGGTATCTGTGGACACAGTGAACTCCATGGGCTTCTATTGCATACAGATGTTCAAAATCAATGTGATACATGGTTGAGAGAATGATGGATTTTTGTTGTTTTCATTTTTAAAAATTCGCTATCTTGAGGTAATTGTAGATTTACGTGTAGTTTTGTAAATAGTAAAGAGAGAGCTCATCTACACTTCATACAGTTTTCCTCAACGGTAACATGGTGCATAACAATGATACAATCCCACAACCAAGAAATAGAAATCGTTGCAATCCATGTGCTTTATTCACACTTCACCAGTTTTTAAAAGTTTTAAATTATTATAGGGTACATGTGTTGATTCACCAGTTTTTATTCACTCATTTGTGTGTATGTGTGTGTGTATATTTAGTTTAATTTATGACATGTGCATATTCATGTGACTACCATCTTGGTCAAGATACAAAATAGCTCCCTCACTAGGATTCTCTGTGCTACTTTTTTTACAACCACAGCTATCTTTCCTCCTCTTCCCTCCGAAACTACTAGCAACTGGTAATCTGTTCTGCAGCTCTTTAATTTTGTAATTTCAAGAATATTACATAAGTGGAATCACATAGTATGTAACCTTTTGAAATTGGCTGTTTTTCACTCAGCATAATGCCACTGAGATCCATCCAAGCTGTTGTGTGTATCAATACTTTGTTCCTTTTCATTGCTAAACAGTATTCCACGGTATTGAAGTACAACAGTTTGTTTAGCCATTGAAGGACATCTGGGTTGCTTCCAGTTGGGGTGACTATAAATAATTATACTATAAACATTTCTGTACAGGTTTTGTGAGAAGATAAGTTTTCATTTTCCTGTGATAAATACTCAAGAGCACAATTACTGGGTCATATGGTAGGTACATGTTTATTTTTGTTAGAAACTTCCATACTCTTTTCCAGAATGGCTATATCACTTTACATTCCCAATAATAATATATGAGTGATCCAGTTTCTCCACATCCTCAAAAACATTTGGTATTATTATTATTTTTTATTTTAGCTATTCCAGTAGGTGTGTGATGATATCTCTTTGTTTTTAATTATTTCCCTAATGGCTAATGATGTTGAGTATCTTTTAATGTGTTATTTGCCACCTATAGATCTCCTCATTGAAATGTCTTATGTCTTTTCCTCATATTCTAATTGGATTACTGTTTGTTTTTTACTGTTGCATTTGAAAATACTTTATATATTCTAGATATTAATCCTTTGCAAGATACACAGTTTGCAATATTATCTCCATTTCTGTAGCTTGTCTTTTTGCCCTCTTCACAGAGTCTATTGCCAAATCAAAGTTTTTCATTTTAATAAGGTACAATTTGTGATTTTTTCTCCTGTGGGTCATGATTTTGGTGTTAAGTCTAAAAACATTTTGCCTCTTCCTAGCCTAGAAAGATTTTGTTTTAAATATTTTTTGAGAGTTTTATAGTATTACACTTTGCATTTGTCTTTGATCCATTTTGAGTTACTTTTTACCTATAGATGTCCAATTGTTTCAGCATCATTTGTTGAAGAAGCTATCCTTCCTTTATTAAACTGCTTTTGCACCTTTGTCAAAAATCAGTTGGGCATATTTCTATGTGCCTTTCCCTGGGTTTTATATTCTGTCCTATTGATGTTCTTTATTGGCATTTAAGTTTGTATCCATAAATCTGTGTGCCTTCTCTAATAATACACTGTCTTGACTGTACCTGTATAACGTCTTGAAACAATTAGATTGTTTCCCACTTTATTCTGCTTTTTCAAAACTGTTTTAGCTGTTCTAGGCCTGGCTTCTTTCCAAATACATATTAGAATAAGCTTTTCTATTTCTACAAAATCTTATTAGGGTTTTGATAGAAATTATATTAATCCTATAGATCCATTTGGGTAGCATTAAAATCTTTACAATGTTGAGCCTTCCAATCCATGAACGTGGTATGTGTCTCCATTTTATTTAGATCTTTCTAGTTTTCCTTCATCTGCCTCTTGTAATTTTCAAGATACATGCATGTATATTGTTAGATTTTTGCTTAATTATTTTATTTTATTTTAAGCAATTGTAATTTACATGGTGTTTTTAATTTCTATTTTCACAGGTTCCTTTTTGGTATAGAGAAATGTGATTGATTTTTGTTTGTGTGTGTTGATCTTGTATTCTGTGACATTTCTAAACTCACTTATTAGTTTTTAGAGGTTTTTATAGATTAGTTGAGATTTTCTACATAAATAACAATGCCATCTGCAAAAAGGGACAGTTGTATTCTTTCTGCTGTAATCTACATGTTTTTATTGACTTATTTTGCTGGATAGAAATTGTGGCATTATGTTGAGTAAGAGTGGTGAGTGTGGACGTTCTTATCTTGATTTCCAATCTTAAGGGGAAAAGATTCAATCTTTCATACTTTCCATTAAGTTTGATGGTATCTGTTGGCTTTTTGTAGGTGCTCTTTATCAAGTTGAGAAAGTTCCCCTCTATTCTTAGTTTTGTTAGAAGTTTTATCGTGAGTGGATGTTGGATTTTGTCCAATTTTCTTTTTTGCATTAATTGATATGATCATACGATTTTTCTTCTTTACCCTGTTAATATTGATGAATTTTAAAGCTCTAAAATTTTCTCAATCTTATTTTATACTCAAAAAGAAGAGAAATGACTGTATTTGCATTGTTTGGGTAAGTGTGTTGCATCATCTCTTTCACCAGTATTCAGGCAAAAAAAAGATATTACTGAATCAAATATGAAATTACACATAGAGAAATTAGCTCCTTATGACATAAGCCTACAGAATAAATGTAGAGGAATTCTGGGAGAGTATTGTGAAATATTAGGATATTTTGCTGTAAAAGTCTCTCCTTAACAAATAAAAATCAGTCTAATAACTTTACAAGGGCACATTTCCTCCCTTACAGAAAAGTTTGTTAGTGCAAAATCTTTTTTTTGCTAGCATAGAAATTATGAACTCTATTACCACATATATGCAACAGATGATGTTCTATATTCTACATATTAGTAAGTTTTTGTTTAAGTTAATCCTTCTACACTTAATGGCTTTTATAACTGATGGCTGCTGTCTTATTAGAGAATCTAATCATTAGAATAGTGTTGAATCTGGAAAAAATAAATCATATTCCTGAGCAAAATATGCATGAATATATGCATATACAAAAGAGTTTTGTATAAATACATCACTTTACTTACACAAGTAAATGATTCAGATGCTCCGAGTGTAAACAAATCAGGGAGTTAAGTAAATTAAATACCGTGGAAAATTGCACTATCATGTTTGGGCAACTAAATTTAATTTGTGTGCTGACTTAGTGAGTCACTGCTTGACTTTGGGAAATTTAAGTCTGACAGTAAACAAAATAGCTAGGGGAGTACATCTGCCCTGCACTCATGGGTCTGAGTGATGGAGGTAAGTCTTGTTAATTGGTAAACATAATTATTTTCCCCAAATTCTTCAACCTTCTATATACATTTCCTAGAGATTCCATAATAAATATCACAAACTGGGTAGCTTAAAGCAACGAAAATTTATTCTCTCAGAATTCTAAAGGCTAGAAGTATGAAATCAAATTGTCAGCAGGGCCATGCTCTCTCTGAAGGCTCTAGAGAGAATCCTTTATTGTCTTTTCCTACTTTCTGCTGGTTGCCAGCAGCCCTGTCATTCCCTGGCTTGTGGATGTATCAGTCTAATCTGTACCTCCATTGCCACATGGCCTTTTCCTTGTGTCTTCGCATGGCATTCTCTGTCTGTGTCTTTCCCAATCCCTCTCTTAAAAGTCTGGGATTTAAGGCCCATCCTAGTTCATTATGACCTCATCCTACCTGATAACATCTGTACAGATCCTAGTTCCAAGCAAGGTCACATTCTGAGGTTTGGGTAAACATGAACTCGGAGGGGAGGTGCTCACCATTCCACCAACGCATTTCCATCTTGTTTAGCTTCCCACGCCTTCCCGTTATGCAGGCATTCCACTGATGAAGCAGTTTTTGGGGTAGCATCTCACTTCGCAGTTGCTCCCACAATGCGAAACTCTACAGTGACATGTTTCCAAGTGTAAGTTCCCTCCTCTAAGGACACTCTCACTTAAGATAAGAACCAATTTACTCTAGAAACCAGAATGCAGAATTTCTCCAACTTTGTACTGTTAAGAGATGTTTTCATTTTTTCCTTTCTTAGCTCCTTGTTTTTTTTTTTTTTTTCCGAGACAGAGTCTCACTGTGTTGCCCGGGCTAGAGTGCTGTGGCATCATCCTAGCTCACAGCAACCTCAAACTCCTGGGCTCAAGCGATCCCTCTGTCTCAGCCTCCCGAGTAGCTGGGACTACAGGCATGCTCCACCATGCCCGGCCAATTTTTTCTACATATTTTTAGTTGTCCAATTAATTTCTTTCTATTTTTAGTAGAGACGGGGTCTCACTCTTGCTCAGGCTGGTTCGAACTCTTGAGCTCAAACAATCCGCCTGCCTCGGCCTCCCAGAGAGCTAGGATTACAGGCGTGAGCCACTGCGCCCGGCCTGTAATCTTTCTGAGCCTCAGTTTCCTCTTCTGTAAATTAAAACCATCAAAGATACCTATATTTCATAAGGTCATCATAGTGATTAACTAATTGTAAAGTGCTTAGTATACAGTACCTAACTATACACAGTAAAAGTTCATTAAATATTAGCCAATAATAATAATAGTAATAATAGTATCTTATTAATTCAATTTCATCTTTCCAGTGTCTTATGACATTGTCAATCTCTATTCCGGCATTTAGTGCTTGAGCTATCCATCTGTTGTGTTTCATGGTAGTACAGTTTGGATTTTTCATCATGCTTTCCCTCCCCTCTTCTGGTAAAGGACATCTCTTTTTTCTGTGGGAAATCCATTCCTCTGACCTCACTCCACTACAGGAAGGAGCCCAGATCTATCAAAACTACATGAAATAGGCTCTCCACAAGCCATACAGATCTTCCTTTCTTTGGTACCATACGCTAGAGGGACTCATTAAACCTGGAGTTGCCAGAGGCCATTTTGTCTGACATACGAAGAAGGCTTGTTTAAGATCCCCTACCTAAAACTAATAACCTCCATTCCTGAGAATCTACAAATTTCTTGTTTGCTTAAACTAGTTTGTACCACATTTCTATCACAACTGAAATAGTCCTGACCACTGTATCACCCACCAATTTATTTATTTACCCACAAACTTATACATATACATTTTATTTAGTCACTGAAATTATAATAAAAATGTTGAACAAGACTGGACCAAAGGCAGAGTTTTGTATACCACCTCTATCTTGGCTGACAAACATCTAGTAATCTCCACTCTTTAAATATAGCTCTCAGTCAGCTATAAAATCACTCAACTGCATCACCATCTAGTACACATTTCATCGACATGTCACCAAGAATATCATAAAAGGCTTTTTCAAATACCTTGAAGAAATCAAGACACTCTAATCTACCCACCTAACAACTCTATTGGGGATAAAAGACAGAGAGAGGCTGGGTGCAGTGGCTCATGCCTGTAATCCTAGCACTTTGGGAGGCCAAAGTGGGAGGATGGCTTGAGGCCAGGAGTTTGAGGCCGTAGTAAGCTATCATGATGCCACTGCATTCTAGCTTCGGCAACAGAACAAGACCTTGTCTCAAAAAAAAAAAAAAAAAGGGTGAGGGTGGGAGAGAGAGAGAAAGTAGTTTAGCATGCCTTGTTTTAGAACTTAACTTGGTTCCTAACAAGCATTCTTTTTCTGGATTCCTTTCTTCATTCATCAACATTAAATATCTACTGTGGTTTAAGCACTACACTATGCTAAAGTCATGAATATAATATGACCCCTGTCCCTAGCACAAATGTGAACAAGTAATTAAAGCAATGTCATATAGGATGCAAAAGAGGTAAGTACAAAGGGAGCAGAATCACTGTGTCTACCTGGGAGAGAGGCAGGCGACATTTCAGCTGAACCTTTAAGGCGTAAATTCAACAGAAAGATAAGGAAAATTAGGTTATTTTAGTCAGATGCAACTCCAAATATATGTCCTGAGAAGGAGCCACAATAGTTTGGCACTGAGGGGTTGGAAGGAATGGCAGATTATATGTCAGGGTAAAGAAAGCCACTGTAGAGTTATAAGCAGGAAAGTGACATGATCCAATACGCTTTTAAAATTTTTACTTTGGCTTCGAGGGAGATTAATCAGAAGGCAAGGACACCAGTTAGAAGCCCACTATAACAGTCCAAGTGAGATATAACAATGGCTTGAAACGAGGCAGAAGCAGTTTAATGGAAAGAAAGAATGGGTTAGAGGTGGAATCAATAGGATTCAGTGACTGACTCAGTCAAGGAGGTAAGAAAAATCTGGGCTGACTTCAAGGTTTCTGGTGCCATTATCTCAGATAGGAGATAAAAGAAAACAACAGCAACAAGGACAAATTGTTGGTGGGACTGAATCAAAAAACACCAAGTGTTAAGTAGGTAGCTCGATGCAAAGCACTGGAACTCAGGAGAGAAGTCAGGGCAGTATTTAATGAAAGTCATAGGCTTGCTTCGGTGAGATAGCCTAAGGAGACTTGAGAGAGAGAAAAAAAGGAAGAAAGCTGAGGAGAGAACCTAGGGAACACTGACATTTAAAGGAGCAAATCCAGAAAGAAAAGACCACAGAGAAGTCTGAAAATGATGATATAATCATGATGATAAAAGCAAACTTTAATTTATTGTTTACTGTGTGTGTATTTTTTTTTTTTTTTTTTTTGAGACAGAGTCTCACTTTCTTGCCTGGGGCGAGTGCCGTGGCGTCAGCCTAGCTCACAGCAACCTCAAACTCCTGGGCTCAAGCGATCCTACTGCCTCAGCCTCCCAAGTAGCTGGGA
>CAUYSK010000485.1:0-11946 GCA_963575035.1 Avahi laniger | reverse complement strand
CCATATATTTTTTTGAGTGAAGTGGAATAGAATAGTCACAGGGCACACACAGCAAGGCTAGGCATTGGGGCACACACTTTTAGTTGTGTATTTGTGTGGGGGATATTGCATCATGAAGTAAGATGTATGCCTTCCTGTGGGCAATAAATACTGGAAAACCTCTGCTCTATTCATGTGTGTTTAATGAACACAGAAACAAATGAATGCACTATCCATGGCCTGGCAAAGTCTCCTAATCTGCCAGATTTCTTAGGATTCAGGGCATTTTCAGCTCACAGAACACACCCTCCAGTGGCAGCAGCAGGAGGAAGGCTGGAACCCTTTTTATAGTCTGTTTCCTTTGAGTTGAGTTCCTCCAAATTGGTGGCTTCTTTTCAGTCAAGTCACTGTATTCCCAAGGGTGCACTTTGACAAATACGTTCCTGAAATAGCTTCATTTCTGTGTGAAGGATGGTAAGGGAAGTCTGGGAAGCACTGGGTCAAACAAAGATAAATGGGTGCCTTTTATATGCAGGACTTCTCAGTGCCTTTAATATGCTAAGGAACATTGTGAATCTCCAAGAGGGAGACAGAGCTGGCATTACTTCTCAAATTTATTTGAACACAAAACCTTTTCTTAATCATAATAGCCAAAAGATGGAAATAACCCAAATGCCTATCAACTGATGAACAGATAACCAAAATGTGGTATATCCATACAATGGAATATTATTTTGTCATCAAAAAGAATGAAGTATGGACACATGCTACAACATGAATGAACCCTGCAAACATTACCCTAAGGGGAAGAAGCCAGACACAAATATCACATGTAATATGATTCTACCCATATAAAATGTCCAGAATAAGAAAATCTACAGAGACAGAAAGCAGAACTGTGGTTGCCTGGGGCTGGTCAGGGGAAGAGGGGAAGAGAAGGTTTGGAGGGTGATAGCTATAGGATAATGGGCTCCTTTCGTTTGTAATAAAAGATTCTAAAATTGATTGTGGCGATGGTTGCATAATTCCGTGGATATGCTAAAGACCATCGAAGTGCACGCTTTAAATGTGTGAATTGTATGATACGTGAATTATATCTTAATAAAGCTGTTACCAAAAAACTGCAAAGCCTTTCTTCAAGGGGTTTTTGGAAGGACTGGTGTTTTAAGGAACTTACTTTGGGAAACAAAGTTCTAAGCCAAGCCACCCGAGTGCCCCTGGTAGCCTGGGGGACCAGATTCTCCTGTGAGCCCTGAAGACTCCCCCACCCCACCCCACAGTGAGGCCAAGATGGTTTCCTTTGCAAAGAGAGCCCGAGTTAGGGTAAGTGTCCCGCACAATGACATTTCCTCCTGAAGGGCGCAGGGACGGAGCCAGGGCTGGGTGAGTGAGTGTCTAGCACATTTTTGTCCCTATTTATCTGTGCACGTGACAGACGTGCTGAACTCCTCCAGCCTGGGCAGCGAGGACAGGGCCTCTGGTGCCCGGGGACAGCCTCACCTGGCCACCAGCAGACGGTGCTGCTGCGCCCGTCCTGTAAGCGCCCTCTGTCCTGGCCAAGGGAGCCAGTCAAAATTAGCCCAGGCTGGGACACCAGTTGGGAAACCAGATGGGAAAGTCTGGAGCTTGGAGAGGAGCAGACATGGGTTTGTTCCCAGTTCTGCTGCATTTCTGTGTGACCTTGGGTGCAGTGTTCAGTCTTTCTGGGCTTCGGCTTTCCCACTTTGCAACGAGGCTTCTGGAGGAATCCAGGCTAAAGACTGTCAAGGTTGGAATGGACTTTGGTGCTTGAGTCTGTTCTCCTCTCTCCCTACCAAGTGCTCTGCTCTCCCAGTGCCAGGGGACTCCCTGTCTCCCATCTCATTGCTGGACAGTTGTGGCTATCGGGACACCCTGCTCACACTGGACTGATTTCTGAGAGCTCCCCCCATTAGCCTTAGCTCTCCTGTTGGCCCCGTGAAATGTGATGAGCCACTCTGCTATGATGCCCAGCAGGGCCCATTTCATTTGGCCATCTGATTTCCCTGGATGCCAGCCAGGAAGCCACCGCCCACCCAGAGCAAGCCTGCACATTCCTGCCTTGCTCTGAGCCAGTGTCCTGCACCATTGCAGCCCCCAGCCTCCCAGCCTGTCCCTCACCTCCCTGGCCTGGGACATCTGCCCAGCCTCCCATCACTTCTCAGACCTGCTGTTGTACGATGCCCTGGACTGCTCCACTTCCCAGCTATGCCTTCTACTTGCTGCTCAGATGAACACTCTTCCTGACTTTGGTAAGGAACACTCAGCACCCACCTGACCCGAGGACGCCCTCCCTATCCCACCATGGCTTTATGGGATTGTCCCGCCTCTGCAAAGGGAGTATGATACTCTGGATAGCCCACCGGCTCCTTAGAGATACTGAGCACGCCCATTCATCTGTGTCCCCATCCAATGGTGAACCCCACGTCCATCCACACCATACAGAAGCACAGTGCTTCCAGTTGATCACAGGCCCCTGACGCAGCCTGACCAGGGCATCCTGACCATAGCAGAGCCAGGCAGGACAGAGGAGCATTACCTGTCTCTCCTTCTATTTATTTATTTATTCATTTTTATTTTACTTATTTATTTTTTTGAGACAGGGTCTTGCCTTGTTGCCCGGGCTAGAGTGCAGTGGCATCATCACAGCTCACTGCAACCTCAAACCCCTGGGCTCAAGGGATCCACCTGCTTCAGCCTCTGGAGTAGCTGGGACTACAGGTGCACACCACCAGGCCCCGCTAATTTTTTTTTCTTTGTAGAGACAGGGTCTCACTATGTTGTTCAGGCTGGTCTTGAACTCCCAGGCTCAAGTGGTCCTCCTGCCTCGGCCTCCCAAAGTGCCAGGATTACAGGCATGAACTACTGCGGCCAGCCTGTCTCCTACTAAAAGCCGCCTTCTATTAACGCCCCCCTGTCTGGGGTCATGGAGAGAGAAATCTCTTGCCATCCAGCAATGCTGTCCTTCTTCGGGGCTTGTTGTTCCCACATGGCACTGTTGTCTCTCTTGCTCCATGTTTTGAGGGGCATGATCCCATCGGATGAAGTCCCCACCATGGCTCCCTCACTGTGTGACCTCCCTGGTCCTTCCCCTTGTTCTCCAGTCCCCGAGGAGAAATTGGTTTCTGCCGTGCATGAGCCCACCTGGCTCTTCGGACTGGCACCCGGGCTGTCCTTCCCCGGCCCTGCGTTGGCCATCTCTGCTGTGTCAAGAGATTCAGCCAACCATGGTCCCCGTCTGGCTTGCTTGAAGCAGCCACATCCCGCACGTGGCTGCTGTCTCCGTGAGTCACTGCACGACGGCATGTTTATTAGGACGGCGGGAGCTCATTTTGCCAACTTTGGAACCCCGGGAGCCGGCTAAGTTTAGAACAAACCTTGAGCGTGAGGACGCCGTGTTCCTTCTCCTTCTGGCAAACACGAGACTCGAGCTATTCTTTTCGTCTTCGTTCTCCCAGACAAGTCCTAAGCGTCATTTACCACTAGAGCTGCCTCCTGCCCACACAGACTCCCCTGTAATTAAGAGGAGAAGCTCCCCCAACCACCCTAAGGTTGAAAAGTGTTGGATCACTGGGATGTTTTAAGGAATATAACAAAGGCTCTGAAAAATGGGGTGCTTTGAAGCCTTAAGGCAGATGTACTTAACTCTGTTTCTGTGGCTGGATTTCAGTGGGTGCAGGAATTCTTGAATTCTTGTGTGAATGTGCTTTTCCCTGGGGAAAGGGCTCCATAGCTTTTATCAGATTCCCAAAGGGGGTCTTGACTCCCCCTAAAAATAAATGTCAGATTTAGAAAAAGATGCCCCCCTGTGCCTGCATGGCAGAGTCCTGCCAAGCTTCGGGGTTTCCACTGTTAAATATTAAATCCCTCTCAGGGTCTGAGCTGGGAGCAAAGCCCCCAGAACTTGGTTCAGGCTGGGAGGAGAGTCACAGGCACGGTTGGTGGAGGTGGGGAGAGAAATCTGGAACATTCCATCTGCCTGGAGGGAAGTGATGTCATCAGTGGAACTTGGGGGATAGGTCAGATGGGCCAGAGCAAGTGATGCGAGATAAAGAGGGTGGTAAGAGGAGGTGAGAGGCCACCTGGGCTGTGCCAATAGCTGAATCAGACGCCGAACAGGTCCAATCGCAGCGCTATGAATTCCACGCAGGGATCTGCTATTTTCCACCCCGGAGAACGTGCACTTAGACTTCGTGGCAAGTGCTTATTCTCCTGTTGGCTGCCTTCAGTCACTGGAGCTCCTCCCTGCTCCCTCATCCCACCACCCTGATCTGTGTCCTGCGAACAGTGGAGCACATGGTCTCGATATGCAGATTCATGAGAATGTAGCTGAGGTCACGCTTAATTTGGGAGGTATGTCTGCTGTCAAAACAAAACAAGTGATGTGTTCAGGTGTGAAATGCCTGTGACCTTTAGTTTATCTACAACACCACAGGCCTCCTTCCTAACCCACAAGGTTACTAGAGAGTTATATGCATCCTGCCCTAAGTCTCCAGGGTATGAAATCGAAGGGGTGGGAGAGCTACTGCCCAACAGTGGTCAGCAAATTAGTCTTCGTGCTAACATCTCTGCCTCCCATCGCATAGTCTGGCCATTTAACCGATGGCTGCTGTCTGCCTTACCGGCCATTTGGGATCGAAAGGCCCAGACTCAAATCTGAGACCCGCCATTTGTTGTGTGACTTTAGGAAGGTCATTAAACCATTCAGAACTTTATTTTCCCAAACCAAAAAATGGGGGAGATAATAAATCCTTGCCTACCCACCCAGAGAAGGGTTTGGGAGAGAAAAGAACTAACATTTACTGACTATCTACTGTGTGTCAGGCCAGAAGTTTGTCATCATTATCCTTTTTAAACTTTACAATCTCTAAAAATATCCCAGGGTTGCTCCGAAAGCCCGCTGAGAACAAATATTTAACAACTGTCTAGGTACTGGGGATACACCTGTGAACAAAACAAAGTCCCTGTCTTTGCGGAGTTGACATTCTAGAAGGCGAGACAGACAGTAAGCAAATAAATGCGAACATTGTCAGGGTGCGGGGGATACGGGTAATGGAGAAAAGTGAAGTAGACGGAAAGAGAGAGAAGGCAGGATGTGCGTGCTGTTCTGTGACAGGGTGACATTTGAGCAGCACAACGGGAAGAGAAGGAGGAAGCCAGCCTCTGGGACAAGAGGATTCCAGACAGAGAGACCTGCAAGTGCAACGGCCCTGAGATGGGAATGTGTCCGGCTTATTTGAGGAATGGAGAGCCGTCAGAGGGGATGGAGCGGAGGCACCCGGGGGGAGAACAGAAGGAATTCAGGACCAAGTAAGACCCAGGTAAGGACTTTGGGTATGAGGACCATGAATATAAAACTGTACTGCAAATAGTTAAGCACTATGTACAATAAATGCATTTCTCCATCTGTCTGTCTTCCAGGACTTGGGAGTCTTAATTAAAAAAAAAATCTATTCCAATTTTTTTTTTTTTTGAGATAACATCTCGCTCTGTCGCTCAGGCTAGAGTGCTGTGGTGTCAGCCTAGCTCACTGCAACCTCAAACCCCTGGGCTCAGCCTCCCAAGTAGCTGGGACTACAGGCACACGCCACCATGTCTGGCTAATTTTTCTATTTTTAGTAGAGATAGGATCTCAGTCTTGCTCAGGCTGGTTTCAAACTCCTGGCCTCAAGGGATCCTCCTGCCTCAGCCTCCCAGAGTGCTGGGATTATAGGTGTGAGCCACTGCATCGGCCAACACTACAGATTTCTAAAGTGCCATCCAATATAACTGCCACACAAATCTAGATATAGAACATTTCTATCACCCCAGGATGTCCCTGGTGCCATTTTCTAGTCCATAGTTCACTCCTCAGAGGCAACCGTCTTCGGATTTTTATCACTAGAGATAATTTTCCCTGTTCTTGAACTTTGTATAAATGGAATCATATAGTGTGTATTCTTGTGTAAGGAAGGTTTCTTTCACTCAGCATAAAATGTTTTGGAGATTCATTCATGTTGTCACAGGTAGCTGTAATTAATTTCTTTTTATTGCTGCATAGTATCTACCCATCTACCCAACACTTGAAAATTTCAGTCTTTTTACTTTTATTCATGTGCAAGGCTATAAAGTGGCAACTCAGTATGGTTTTAATTTACATTTCTCTGATGACTAAAGATGTTAAGCACCTTTTCATCTGATTATTGGCCGTTCATATATCTTTTGAGGAATGTCTGGTTAAGTCCTTTTCCCGTTTTTAATGTGGATTGTTTGTCTTTTGTTATTGATTTATAGAAGCTCTTTATATGTTACAGATACAAGTCCTTTGTTAGATGTATCTCTTGTGAATATTTTCTCCCAGTCTCCCAGTAAAGAGTGATGTGCCTTTTTACTTCCTAATGGTGTCTTTTGAAGCTTTTATTTTTGATGATGACAAATTTATCCTTTTTTTAAAAATGGTTAACACTTTAGCATCCCACCTAAGGAAATCTTTGGCTACTCCAAGGTCAAGAAGATATTCTTCTATGTTTTCTTCTAGAAATGTTATAGTTTTATCTTTTACACATAGGTCTGCAATCTATCTTGAATTAGGTTTTGTGTATTGTGAGCTCGGGATAAAGGTTCATTTTCCCCCCCATACAGACATCTATTTGTAGAACATGGAAATCATTTTGGTTGAATCTCACACATAAATTCTTCTGGGTAAGTTATGCTTGTCTTAACACTCTGTCTCCCAGAACTGATTATCTAGCTACTGCTAGTAACCTCTGAGTAGGCTCAGAAGATAAAATGGTGACGGTGAAGAAACAAAGCCCTGGCCAGGCGCGGTGGCTCACGCCTGTAATCCTAGCTCTCTGGGAGGCCGAGGCAGGCGGATTGTTTGAGCTCAGGAGTTCGAGACCACCCTGAGTAAGAGCGAGACCCCGTCTCTACCAAAAATAGAAAGAAATTAATTGGACAGCTAAAAGTATATAGAAAAAATTAGCCGGGCATGGTGGCGCATGCCTGTAGTCCCAGCTACTCGGGAGGCTGAGGCAGTAGGATTGCTTGAGCCCAGGAGTCTGAAGTTGCTGTGAGCTAGGCTGACGCCATGGCACTCACTCTAGCCAGGGCCAGAAAGCGAGACTCTGTCTCAAAAAAAAAAAAAAAAAAAAAAAAGAAACAAACTCCTACATCAAGAAAAGAAACACCGGCAAAAACACTAATTGCCCTTTTATAATATTGCCCTGCCGTTAGCCTTTCTCAGTGTCCAAGCTGCATGTCACTTCCCCAGCCAGAGCGGAGGAGAGCAGAGGTGAGGGAGAAGCAAAGCATGGAGCAGGGGGAGGGAAAAGTAGGAGCAAGACTTGGCAAAGTCCCCACAGGGCGGAGCCAGGCTGGGTTGGAAGCTGGCTGGTTCTTTGGGGCCCTGCTATGGTTTGGGTGCGTGTGTTCCCTCCAAAATTCATGTTACGAGTTAAATCCCCAATGCAAGAGTATTATGCGGTGGAGTCTTTAGGAGGTGATTAGGCCACGAGGGCTCCACCCTCCCGGGTGGCATTAGTGTCCTATTGAAGGCTGGAGGGAACTAGCGAGGCCTCTTTGTGCTGTCTACCTTCTACCAGGTGAGGACGCAGCAGGAAGGCCCTCACCAGTCACCAATGCTGGTGGCTTGATCTTGGACTTCCCAGCCTCCAGAACAGTGAGAAAATACATTTTTCTCTTCTTTCCTTCCTCCCTCCCTCCCTCGCTTCCTTCCTTTCTTCCTTCCTTCTCTCTCTTTCTTTCTTCTGTCTTCAAAAAATTTCTGTTCTTTATACATGACCCAGTCTCGGGTATTTTGTCATAGCAGCACAAACAGACTGAGACAGGCTGGCAGCAGGAATCCTAACTGCTCACCTTCTCTAGGTCTCTCATGTGACGGTGCAGGCCGAAACTATTAAGTCTCAGGGGTGCAGGGCAGATCAGGGCTTGTGAGCCAACCCCTCCTCCAACAAGGCCAGAATGCCTTCTGCGGCATGCAACCTGCGATCCAGACGCTTGTCTGTGTTATCTTATTCATTCAATTGGCCCTACAATGTTAGGAGAAAGGCGCATTTTTACAGATGAGGAAACTGAGGATCCAAGAGGTTGAGCTGCTTCCCAGGAGTCACACTTCATGCATGGGGGTGTTAGGATTCTCTTTTCCACGTTCCTCTCCACTGCCTCTCCTTTGTGCTGTGATCCAGCCCTTCCAAACCACGCGCTGCGCAAGCCATCAGACCACTGCGTGGCCACAAGCTTTCCTCCTGCAGAACTTGCACACAAGCAAAAAAGAAGATGCATATGGGGCATTTCCCACTGCACATTTTTCAAAAATAGCCTCGAATTCCTATGAAACAAAGAGCATTTCAGGCTCAAGGCGAGGATTTGCTCGCATAAAATAAATTCTAGTACAAATCATTTCAGCAAAGTGAAAACATTTGGACAATCTTTTGGAATTCATTGACCCAACCAACCGTCTAAAGGATGGTGCTGAGAGATATTAAAGAATCGCCAAGCTTTCTGCACAGTGCCATGCCTCTGCCCACCTGTGCCTCCTCCAGCAAAGCCCTGCTACTCCCGGTACCCGGCAAAGCCAGCTCCACCTCGCTTAAGTCTTTCTGGGTCCCAGGGTAGGCTGAGCGCCCTCATCTGTTTTCCACAGACCTTTGTCCAAACCTCAGCCTCCAGCATCTCCTGGACTGTACTGCTTGTCTTCACGTCCGTATACCCTGTTAGACTGGGAAACCTCGACGTCAAGACCTGTTTTCACTTCTGTACCCCAAGTACCTATTACAATGTCTCTCCAACTTGCCCTCCATAAATATTTAGTATTGAAAAGATGGGTCAGAGAAGGTGCTAGAAGACTGGAGAGAATAGCTGAGTCAATTCAGGAGAATTTCCCAGGGCAGGAGCTCAAGTAGTGGTCTGTATGTGTTTGCAAGATGGTACGTTAGGCATTTTTTCTATCTGTGTGATTCCTCAGTTTTCTCATCTGAAAAAAGGGGAGAAAAATAGAAGCTATTTTGTGTAGATCAGGTAAGGATTGAATGAATTAGCACAGGAAAGCCCTTAGAGCTGCACCTGGCGTGTTTCATACTCAATGAATTTTATAATCATCGTCATCATTGTCATTGTCATGATTATAATGATAGTGTCTTCCTTACATGTTGTGACCACAGGCACCGGGCTGTAGCCCAAGTTGCTGACTATGGAGGGGGCACACGCCTGGCACCTTGCCCTCTCTCTGACCTAGAGAGGCACCCAGCCCTGGACAAGGCATTAAAGAAAGTGACAGTGATGCGAGGGGGTGGCAGCTGATGCCGGTGGGGGGGGGGACGAGTGGCTTGGACAAGTTGGGTGCACTGAGATGATCTCACCTGAGTGGGGAAGGGCAGAGCCGTGTGCTTAGGTCACCCAGAGGCCCACCGGCTGTGTGCCACGGGCCAGCGTTCCTCAGCCTGCCTCCCATACTGTGACTAACAGGTGGCCCTTAGTTTTTCAGTGCCCTAGAGAGCACTGGAACCAACATGTTTAAATGCAGAACTTCCCTCACTCCATATTGGGATTATTTTTTAAAAATGTATTAATAATAGATTACCAAGGCAGGAATTACTGAGTCAAAGATGTATGTGCTTTTAAATGACTCTTTTCCCAATGTTAATAATAACAGTGCACCCTAAGTGGAGCAGACAGATGTTGCTTTTTTGTCTGCCCTGAGTCCACTCCGCCAGGAAACCGCTGTCTTTGCACCGTCTGGTCCTGACGGCTGTCGCTCCAGCTGCCTGTCCCCTAACCCAGGTTCCCCGTCTCGGGCGTGGGCACACCACCCAAAGTGGCCACTCAGAAAGCCTCAGCCCTTGGGCACAGCAATTGGTCTAGAGTAGATGTGTGATCTCAGCAGGATTAATCGGAATCCTTTTAGAGTATACAGAAAAAAAAATTTTTTTAAACGACTTTAGATTTATACAAAATTCCAAGTACTGTACAAAAACCTTTTTTTCCCTGAACATGTGAGAATATATTTGCTGACACAATGCCCATCACCTCCAAATACAAACCTCAGTGTGTATTTCCTACAAACAAGGCCATTCCACTACACCAGCTATGAAAACCAGGAGACTCGTGCTGGTACCGTGTTATCGTTGAATCCTCAGATGTCATCCCAGCTCACCACTGTCCCAGGAGTATTCCCTCCAGCAGAAGGGTCTGCTCGGAATCACACGTTCAATCTGGAACAGCGCCTTGATCTTTTCTTGCCTCTCATGACCTCAGCCGCGTACAGATGAGCCTCCAGCTGTTTTGTAGAATGGCTTTGTCTGGTGTTTCCTTTTGATTTGATTCACATTCTGCGTCGTTGGTAGGAATATTCCAGAAGTGCAGCTGTGTCCTTTTCATTGCATCCCGTCGGGGTGTCATTCTGATTGGCCCCATCACTGATGCGCTCACTTTGTCGCTGGATGAAGGTGAGACTGGCCAGGCATCCCCACTGGGAAGTTACTCTTTCCCCTTTGTAATTAATAAGTATTTTGAGGGGAGTTACTTCAAGACAAGGTAAATATCCTATTTCTCATTAATCATTCAATTTATGTGTTCACTTATTTATGTCAGTAAGGACTCAATGATTCCTGTTTTATCCAGTGGGTTATAATCTATTATTTCTGTTATAATAAATAATGCTAAAATTGTCCCAGATTTGGCTAGTGGAGGCTCCTTCGAGCCACTTCTGTGTCCCTTTGATGTGTCCCTGTCCTCTTTAAGTGCTTCTGTGTTTTCTAGTTTAATGAGATGTTTGGGGTGCATGTTGTACTTTCCTAGGCTCAGCCTTGGAATTGGCCATTTCTCTACGGCATTCAAGTTCCTTTTGGCATGGAGTTGCATTCAGAAGCCAAGCTCTATGCCCTAGTTCTGTTCATTGTGATTGGGGGACATGCTTTATCTCTCTGTATTAAACACCATGGGTCTACACCCTTTTGAAAGTTTTATTATGGACTCTGGAACAGAGATTTTCTCTCTTTGGAATTACAATTTCTAAGACCCTATAATCCTGGAGCTACTAGGAGACATCTCACTACAACTGAGTAACAGCCTGTTGGGGAGTGAAGTCAAGCAGAGGCAAGTGGATCTGAGAGGTAGAGAGACACAGAGTCCCGCAACACTACTAGAGCTAGCCATGCCTGAATCCCTCAAATTTCTTGGCTACATGAGCAAATATATTTCTTTTTCGTCCAGAGCTAATATAAATTGGGTCTTTTGCAAATGAAGGAGTCCTGATCGATATATGAAATAGCTCATGAGTGACAAGTCTGTACCGTTGTGTTTGGGATGTAGACTCCAGCTTTCAGCTTTGTGTCCCCCAGTCCTGAGGGCAGAGGGAATTCGTCTCTGTCTAGTTCCAGTCTATCAAGGCCGGAGACTGTGACCACACTGGGACCTGGCTGCCTAGTCACTCTCTTCCACATGGCCCTCTGTCTATCTTCCACGATGGACGTCTTCGGGACTGGGTGGGGCCTGCTGAGCCCCCTGGAGTCACTCCAGAAAGAAGCTCTCAGACTTTGGTTCATGTGTGGTTGCAGACCCCTGGATTCTTCCAGATTGTCCTGGGAGGGGTAGAGTTTTGTTTCTTGAAGTGAGCAGCCACCAGTCCTTTGACCAGTCATTCTAGAAAAGGGCAAATCTAAGGGTAGAGAACGCAGATCCAAAGCAGAGGAGTTAGAGGTCAACCTCCCCATCTGGGGAGGACGAAAAAGGGCAGCTACTCGAGAGGGTAAAGGAGGCCAATGGGGGACGGCGGCGGGACTTTTGGCAAGGCTGCCCCTGGGCCAGTTCTCCAGCCTGGCAGTCCCTCCTGCTACTGCCCAGCCCTCGGGAACAAGGCTGGGTTGACATTGCAGCCCAGTCTTTGCTGCGGGGCGTTAAAGGACAGCCAGTGTCCACACTCGGGGCAGACCATGGAGGAGCTAACAGCCG
>CAUYSK010000484.1:0-25858 GCA_963575035.1 Avahi laniger | reverse complement strand
AGCTGGAACGCATTCTACTAAGTGAAATATCCCAAGAATGGAAAAATAAGCACCACATGTACTCACCATCAAATTGGTATTAAGTGATCAACACATAAGTGCACATATGAGAATAACATCTATTGGATGTTGGGCAGGGGGAGGGGGAGGGGGAGGGGGGAGGAGGGGACGGGTATATGCATACACAAAGAGTGCGATGTGCACCACCCGAAGGATGGACATATTTGAAACTCGGACTTGGGGGGGTGGTGAAAGGGCAACATACATAACCTAAACATCTGTACCCCCATAATATGCTGAAATTAAAAAAATGTCCTTTTGTGATGAGAATCTACTTTTTGTTCACATTGGTACATTTTTAGACAATTCAGTTTATTTAGTACATATTTAAATGATGTATTCATATCGAAGCTTTGTGTCTTGCTTTTTCTAATAGAATTTATCTGGTAAAATATTTGGCTCATGTTTAGAATATTCTGTTTATGGTTGAGAAAAGCCTTTTGACAGATTGCGGTAACATCAAATTCATAAATGGTATTAGCATTAGTTCAAAATGAGAATCGCTATTTCAGAGGACAATATCCCATGATGCTAAAATGAGTATGTGTCATTTGAGGTTAAAAAAAAAGTGTTGAAAAACGTTCTTCTATCAAAAATGATGCACGTTACAGTCAGCTCGCTACACAGGAGGTAGAGGAGATAAAAGTCAGGATCCTGGCCCCACAGGAGCAGGTGAAAAAGACATCTTTAATTAAAGCATCGTTAGGGTTGATAACTTCTCTGTGGACAAATAGTTAGAGAATGAAGCAAATCACCAAAAGCTGTGAGTTGGGTGTACCGGGCCGTCCAGCACGCGGCGCCCCGCGCAGACCTCGCGTCTCCTGTCTGCGTCCCGCCCGCGCCCTCGGCTGGTGTCGCCAACGCTGTCACATGGAAGCGCATTAGCTCTCACGTGATTAGTGATAACTTCCATTAATGAATTTTAAACAAATTGAAAACATCCAAGAGCCAAACTGCTAGACTAAAGTAAAACATTTTTTCTGGGTCTGAGAGTTAATAATCTTTCCTCACCCAAATTATTCCGTGTTTATTTTCTCTAAACCCAGAGCACCTCCACTCTGCATATTTGTTCCAGCTCTTTCTCTGCCACGGAGACTGAGATACGATGCACATCACTCGCTCCCGCCGCGTCCCGATTGCTCGAAGGCAGATGCTGAGACCGGCCTTCAGGAAGCTGGCATTCTGGTACCCATTTTCCCTATAAATTTCCCCAGATAATCTTTCTCTGTGCACTTTCATGTCCCAACAATCCACACCTAAGCACATCAGCTCAAAAACACACTATAAACCACGCAAGGGCGTCTCTTGTGTCACATTTGTAGCAGGTGTGTGACATTCGCTTCTCTCAGCCTCCAGCGTTAAAGTCTCCGTTCACTGCGATACCCAGGCCCACTCCGACACACCCCCATGGTACATCTTTGCTCATCCCGAGGTCTCCAGACCAGCTGTACTGTTTGAACCACGACACGTTTTACAGCTGAAAAGTATTCACAGTTTTTATCCTCTGTTTCCTTCATGGTTTCAGCTGTGCTTTTTTCCTCCAACATCAACATCTTTCTTCTCTATTTATAATCAAATCAACCAGGCACGTGGACGACACTCCTACAACTTTTATCACTTTTTTCTGCCAGGGATGTGAATCACAGCAAAAGTTTCTGGATACCATCCCAATACTTAAATTATTAATGCCACCTCAAGCCAGCCTTTAACGTCTTTGTCTTTTTCTTCTGAAGACGTTTTTGGAAATGAATAAAAATTCCTTCAACTCCCTTTTTGAATGACTCTACCCATTGAATTTCTTGGTGATAGCGTTGTTTTACCTTCAGGTGTTTAGACATATGGTATAAATAAGTACAGGTGTCCTGATGCCATTATCGTGCCTACTTTATTGATGGAGTCAGGAATTCGTTTATCCAGGGTCCCAGAAGCAATTGCAGGAAAATGATAAAAATCCAGGCTCCTTTACTCCCAGACAGCCTTGCAGGGCGTGCTCTGTTTGTTTCCACAAAAGGCACACACCTTATGCCATGAATAACATATAAAAGTCTAGATTCTGGTGTCAGCAGTTGGCAGACACAATATTCCATAGTTCCTCTGTCTTGCTCTGTTGGACTATACTGTATTCCAGATCTTTAGAAGTCTCTGGCAAGAAGCAAATGCCACTTTCTAGAGACACGTATGTCTCCATACTCCAGAAGACACATGCCTGGCTCCTCTAAACCTCCCCAGCCATACGCCAAGACAGACCTGCCATTACGTAGCTCAGCAGCAGTGAAGGACAGAGAAGCAGTCCCCTCATCCCAGCAGGTGGCCCCATCCTCCAGGAGAATTCTCCTGGCATGGTTCAAAACATTGCTTTTTCTTTCCCCTATAGCCAGGAACAGGAAAGGCACTCCTAAGCAATCTCATGTATTTATTTTTTAATTGACAAGTAAAAAATCATATATATTTATCATAGACAGCATGCTGATTTGAAATATGTGCACATTGTGAAATGGCTAAATAGAGCTAATTAACGTATGTGTTATGTCACATATTTACCATTTTTGTGATGAGAGCAGGTTAAATCTATTCTCTTGGCAATTTTCAAGAATACAATACATTGTTACCAACTATGGTCAACATGCTGCACAATAGGTCTCTTGAACTTGTTCCTCCTACCTAACTGAAATTTTGTACCTTTTGACCCCAGCATCTGCCCAGCCCCAGCCCCAGCCCCTGCTAACCACCATTCTGCTCTCTGATTCTATGAGCTCAACTTGTCTACGCTCTTGAGACTTGGTTTCCCTTCCTTGCCTCAAGTTCTCTGCCCACATAGAGTGCACAGAGGTGGGTTAGCAAAACCTCTGGCTGCCTCTGAATGCATTTTAAGGAGTAGCTGGTCCTGTTATTTTTAGCTCTCTTAAAGACATGGGACTGAAAAATACCTTTTAGATCTCCGATTTGGATTCTAGACGTTAATTGCAGAGAAAGAGGAACACCACCCTCAACATCTTGTTAAACATAAAGAGGTCTCCTACAAAACTGCTGTTTCTCACCATAATATGAGTTTTAGTAAAGAGGTACTGTCAAACATTTCCTGAGACCTCGCCTATCTTTGTGTTAGTTTACATCATTGGAATACAGAAAAAGAAGAAAATGTAGATGATATTTAGTCAACATCCGTATTTCAGAGGTGATAGAAATAAGACTCCCAAAGGAGAAGTAATTTGCCAAATCTATTTAGTGGCAGAAATGGGAGGAAAACACACGTGTGAATCCCCCAACCCCCGGTTCAGTACTCCTCGCATCACATAGAACAAGGTGGTCTTGTCCCCACAGATATCAGGACCACATTCTTGTAAATATGGGGAAGGAATGTAAAACATTGGATTCTAAAAAACGAATTAAGCTCTGGTAGGTATCTCTTTCTAGCTGTCTTGGAAACTGTCACTTCTCATTTAGGAAAAAAGGTATAATGTTTTAATGTTAGCAATAAACACAATGTAACTCACACTGTATTCCTCACGATGTCTGTTTGCTTTGATGTATGAAAAGGAAGAGAGAAAATGCCCCCTTTGATTAAATGTGTTTGCATATATGAATACAAGATTTGTATATGTTCAAATACATGTTTGGTATTTTCTTTAGATGTATCTGTGGAAAGATCAGTATAGCTTCTGATAATCAAGTAACATGAAACTATTTTTCTTTTTACTTTTTTAAAAATTTAGGCTTGTGCAATTTTCCTTTTGAGAGTTAATCACTGTTAAAAATTTATTTTAAACAAGATTTTTTGTTTAAACAAGAAAAAAATTATATCTTTTTTGCAAGTTATATATCAATCTGTTTTTACCACAAGGTGTTGTAGAACAGTTGGCTATATTTAGAAAAAATGTAAATCCAATATTGCTACTTCTTTTCAGGTAGAAATATGGCAAGCAGATTGACGGCTTGTGTTGACAACTGATTATGCCAAATCTGATACTTAGCACTCAGAGCAGGGGCATCAGATGAGAGCAAAGGGGAATTTATGGGCCATGTTGCTTTCTCTCCATGAGAGTCCCCCTTGGAAATAATCCGTGGGATATAACCTGTGGATCCAGATGGTCTTCCCTTTCTACGGAGCTCTGTTGATCATCCAAGCATTAGGAAACAGGTGATGATGCTGAACATGATTTACATCTTTCAACTAAAGATCGAAAGGATGTCATCAGAAATACGGTGTGCAAGACATTTGAAAAATAGACACCTGATGACCACTCATGCAAGTGGAAATAGTTAAATATAAAAAGAACTTTAAATATCCTCACTTTAGTTTAAATAGGAATTGTAACAGATGGTTTTTAAAATGTCCCAATGGATGGGAAATGCAAAATCCTTTCTACTTGGCAAAAGCTGATTTTGCAACAGTTCTTTAAGGACAGAATCTTGGATTTTAACAGTCTATGTGCTGGTAGGTCATCTATCACTATGAGGTCAGCAAAAGGCTTCTGGTATTTTAAAATATTGGCTTAATTTGGAAGGAGGTTTAAGTATGCGTTTTCCCTAAGGGGTATTGTAGGTTTTGCCCGTAGAGCCGACACTCAATTATATTCACCAATGGAAATGGGGCTAAAAGGGAGAAGTGTAATATTCAGTACTTTATTAAAAATCAATATTTTATATTAAGAATAACATTTTTCAAGTTAAAATAGTGCTCTGAAGCATATTTATTCATCTACCAAGTACTCATTGAACAGCTTCACTATGCCAGGCACTGTCTGACGAGGGTGGCAGGTGAAGATGTCTGTGATGTGGTCACCTGCCCTCAAGGAGCTTGGAATTTATTCTAAATTTTAAATTCTATCAACCCTGTTGCTCATGGCAAAAACCTGATAGTTACTCTTAATTTTTTTTATCTCCCTCCCTTCCTATATCTAATTCAGGTAATTACCAACTAGAATTTTAAAATACTCTATTACTCATCCATTTTTTTTTTCACTTCCTCAGCTACAGAAACAGAGTGAGTGATATCACTGCCGTGGTGGAGTCCAGGTATCACAAAACTCAGAGGAGAGCACAAACATAGAGCACTCCTGGCTCCTCCTTACCTGTGGAAGAAAAGTCCCCGGACTTCTCGCAGATGCCTGAAACCTCAGATAGTATTGAATCTTATATATACATACACGTACACACACACACACACACACACACACATTATAAATTAGACACAGTAAGAGATTAACAACAATAATTAGTGATAAAATAGAAAAATTATAGCAATATATTATAATAAAAGTTGTGTGAATATGTTCTCTCTCTCTCTCTCTTTCTCTCTCAACATATACTACTGTACTTATTTATTTTCCGACCATGGTTGAGCTGTTGAGTGAGGGTAACTGAAACCATGGGAAATCAAACTGCAGATAAGAATCCCAAGAATTTCATCAGTTAAGGGAAGGAGAGTTAGGGCTGGTATCTGGGGAGAATCAGGTAGATTCCAGGGCAGGTTATCTAGGAGTAGACTAGCTTCGGCGCAGTTCTAGGCAGAAAGTAAATCAAGAGAGAGAAACCGCAAGCGTAAGAGAAGGCGCAGGTGGGTACCTCAGTGGTTTCCTAGAGAAGAACGGGGGAGATGAGGGCCAGAGGGAAGACTCATGCGGTTGTGCGTGAGTGTCTATCTTGAGAGCAGGTAGCTGACTGAGGGAGTTTGTGCCACCTGGTTTTGGAGGAGACTGGGAACTCTGTCCTCAGGGAAGGAAAGCTGATTGGGCGTCGGAGACAGGTAGGAGGAATAAAGGTGCCTAACGGTGACTCTGGGGAAATGAGAAAGGTGTCCGCGTTTAACATACCGTAGAGGAGAAGCCCTGAGAGCTGGTCTCATGTTGGAGAACAGAAGATGAAATAAGATCAGTCCTGTGAAGATAACCAGCGATGCCCATGAGGCTCTACCCGGATGGAAATTCTGAATTCCTTTCTACTTGTCAGTAGCCTTCAACATTGTCGGGGGAGGGGGCTGCAAAAAAATATTGTCAGCTCCTCCTGCTTTCTTGAAATACTTCTTCTTCCACAAAACAATGTTTTCTTACCTAATTGCCCTCTTCTCAGCATGTCACTACACCGCACAACCTCTGAAATGGTAAAGTTGCTTAGCGCTTGGCCCTTGGATGCTTTTTAAATCTACTCTTGTCTTGTGAGAATCCCTCTACTCCAAAGGCTCCCATTCCCACGCACGTGTATCTCCTCGGGAACCCTGGGCCCGTTCATCCACCGGGCTGCTTGCCGTCTCCCTTTGCAAATGTCTCACAGGTCTCTCAAATAAAATACATTCGATATTTTTTCTCAATGTCTGATTTTCCCCCAGTCTTCGGTATCTCAGTAAATTTTACTTCTATCAACCCAGCTGCTCATGGTGCAAATCTCACAGCCAACTCTTGACTTTTTAATCTCCTTCCCTCCCTATATCTAATTCAGGTAAATATCAACTATAATTGTAAAATACACTATTTCCCATCCATTTTTTTTTTCGTTTCCACAGGTACCGCTCCACTCTACTTGGAATTCTGTGGAAGCTACAGTTCATGCCATAGCCTTCTGAATGGCCTTCCCGACCTGCCTTGCTCTGATTTATATTGCTCCCGTGCTGGTGGCAGAACAGTCATCGCTGCCTTCCCATCGCGACATATAAAATCCCAAAGCCTCAACGTGGCCTGCAGCTTCCGTGTGTCTCCCTGCACCACCGTCCCAGACTCATCTCAAAAAAACAGCCACCTCCCTCACCGTTCTTTGGCCACACTGGTCTTTCACATTCTGCAAAGGTACCACATAATTTGCGACTTCAGAGCCTTGTACTTCTGATCCTTCTTTCTGGATCACTCTTTCCTCCACTTGGGCTCATGTCTGTGTACGCTGCAGTTCTCAGCTTAAGTTTTCCTTCCAATGTTCATCTTTTCTAATATAAATTATAAACATTAAATTTTTCCTTTATGCTTTCTCTTGCTATCTCTGATTCACGTGATTACCTGTTTGTCTCCCCCACTAGACTGTCAGGAACGTATATGTTTTGCTCACCACCGTAGCTCCGGTCCCCCACATACTTCTTGGCACATGGTGGATGGCCAGGAATATTTTAGCAGAGGAAGAAAAGAAGGAAAAGAGGGAGGAAGAGAGAGGAGGAAAAAGAAGAGATGGGAAGAAAAAATCCATAAATAGGTTAAGGAAGATACTAAGTTTGGCTTCAAACAACTCATTAGAGAAAAACAAAAAACAGAGCAGGGCCAGGCGCAGTGGCTCACGCCTGTAATCCTCGCACTCTGGGAGGCCAAGGCGGGAGGATTGTTTGAGCTTCAGGAGTTCGAAACCAGCCTGAGCAAGAGCGAGACCCCGTCTCTACTAAAATTAGAAAGAAATTAATCGGACAACTAAAAATATATAGAAAAAATTAGCCGGGCATGGTGGCACATGCCTGTAGTCCCAGCTACTCAGGAGGCTGAGGCAGGAGGATCACCTGAGCCCAGGAGTTTGAGGTTGCTGTGAACTAAGATGATGCCACGGCACTCTAGCCCGGGCAACAGAGTGAGACTCTGTCTCAAAAAAAAAAAAACCAAAAAGTAGAGCATATTCCAAGATGAGGGTCTGGGAAGTGAAGCCCTAAATGAATCAAAGCAGGAGGAATGTCAGCGTAAGTGAAAGGAAAGATGACAGGGTGTACAAGGATGAGAACTACTTAACAATTTCCCGCAGAGGTTAAAAGTCCTTCAATATTCATTAGACCTGATTATTCTATGGTCTTCCAGAATATCAGGGGAGCATGGGACAAAATAAGCATAAACAAGCATGTTGGACTAAAATAAAATAATGTACATTATTTTATTTCTCTTTATTTATATGAAGCTAGAAACTGTGATTATTTTTATGTTTTACTGTGGAGATATTAGTAAGTCACCACCAGTTTGAATTATAGAGACAGAATGTGTATGTACACGACAGGCGAAGTGTGTGTCCCAGGAAAGAGTATTTGAGTTTATTTGATTAGGACTTTTCAGATGCTTTGAGTTATCTGAACCAGGACTAAACCTGCTTCCAGACTGATAGTAAATTCTGAAATCCATGCCAACGCCAGATAGCATTACCTCCTGGGATGATGCTCCCAGCTCACCAGCCTTCTGATCTGACAGGTCTTTGCAGATGGAATTCCAAAGACGTCTGATCGGAATACAGGAGGAAGGCAGGAAAAAACAAGTGAGTGTGGGCAGGGCCAATTAAAAGCTTTAAATATATTTAACTTCTACTTCACCATGAAAACAATTGAAAGACAAGATTTGACACTGTGAGTAGAGTTGACTGTACTTAGCCTAACGTTTATATTTCCCAAAAGACAAAATGTGGGATTTCTCACTCTATCTTTCTGTTCTTTCGCTTTCATGGACTGTGTCGTCTGACATGATTTTATCTCTCATTGACTCACGGAAGGGGGAGCTTCCATTCAGAGTGACAGCTATAAAGTATACGCTGTCACACTCCAAGTCTAATGTCACCTTAGCATTTAGCTGTTATTAATACAATCACATCTATTTTTCCCTCCCATTTAAAGGACGTGGGAGAATCTGGTAAAGGCTGACATTTCAGGCGGATGTGTTACCCAAAATAAAATTTGGTTCTCCCAGAGTCAAATTATTAGACCAGGTTGGTCAGGGCCATTTCTGTTACCGCGATCGAGGGTAATGGTGAGGTGGGATTGGGCAACTTCTCATGAAATTTCTTCCCAGATTTGGAAGTTTTCAGGAAGGAGGCTCCTGTCATTTTAAATAGGAATTAACTTCAAGTCAAAAATAAAAAGCAGAGAAAATGCAGACTTTGACTCTGGAGTCGAGCTTATCTCCGCATTTAAACTCTCTGGCACGCGACCGTCTCCGCCCACTGGCACGTCCCTGCCCGTGATTCTCCGCACTTTTATCTTAGAACATATATAAAAAGCCAATTCCTTAAAAAGTAGCAAATACAGTATTTATTATTTCTTTAATTTCATGCTGGTTATTCATGCTGGTTATAAATAAAATGATGTTTTATTATTAAAACCAATAAATAATTTTAAATAAAACTATTCTCAAAAACAGAAATATAGAATTAATGTACAGAAGGATGGGATAATTTAGGCATGGTGTTGCCTAAGTGTGTGTGTAAGAGAGAGAGAGAGAGAAGGAGAGATCATACAGACTCTCACAACTGATCTCTGCACTATACTCAGAGATTACTTTTGGGATAGGTAGTAATGACATAGAGTAAGATTATTTCCTAGAATAGCTTTTTCTTATTTTTAAAAATATTTTGTTTCCCAAAATAAACTATTCTGGGAAAAGTACTTTTCTCATTAAAAGTTTTTATTCACTTGTTCATTTATTAATTTATTTAGTCCGACATTTGAATTTTTACCGCGTTACAGAAAATTTGCTAAGTTCTAGGGATAAAAAGATGACTAAGCCATCCTGCAATCTCAGTACCAACTGGGGGGCAGAGAGATGAGCTCCAGCGAGGTCAGCCAGCAGGAAGTGTGACTGCCCCAGGGGCAGCGTCCCATGACATCTGTGGGGCTGAGGAAGGATTCACAGAAAAAGGACTTTGAGTTAGTTCTTGAACAGTGGATAGACGTTCTCCAGGGAGACGAGAAGAGACGTGTGTTCCACGCAGAAGACCAGCATCTGGAAAAGCATGAGTAGAGGAAAGCATGGTGCTTCAAACAGCCGGTTCCAGCCGAGGCAGCCGTGGGAAGAGGGCAAGACAAAAAGGCAGAAGGACTGTTACCCCAGGCTGAAGCTAGGACTTAGTACTGTGAGATCAGAGAATGAATTGCTAAAATTTATTATTAAGAAAATAAATTCAAGAACAACTGAAAATTGAAATTGGAGTGGAAAAAAGATAGGCTTCAGAGAGAAGTAAGATTAAAAGAGAGAAATAAAGGAAACTGACTGCTGATTAAAAATCAAAATACGCCACTCTCCCCAATCCTGATGAAAAGGAAGAAAAAAAGATAAAACTTAAATAAATGTATACCAGTGCCAGAAATCTTGCAGTGATTCTAATCAGAGTATTAGCATAGCATTTAATTGCTGAGGCTATAAAGTGTGACTCGTGTGGTTAAATATCTAAGATTCTCTCACGACTTTTCTCTGATAGTATATCCCTGATTTGTTTGTGGAGCTGCGTGACTATCTCTAACCAAGATATTTACTTTTCCATTCTCTCATACAGCTGAGGATAACCATGGAGATGTATGCAAATAAGTATTTCAAGGTATTTCTGGAAAAAATCCTGTCTTCCTCATTAAAGGAACACTCACATCTTTGGGCCCTTCCTCCCATATGGAATGTGGATGTGATGTTGGACATGCAGCAGCCATTTTGCAACCAAACAACCTTGGTAAAGGCCAAGATAATCAAAGAGACGTTTGATCTAATATCATTGAGCTATTATTCAGCCATTGCCAGAAGATATTAACCTTTAAGAAAAATAAGCCCGTATTTCACTAAAACCCTCTAAGTTGAATTTCCTCTTACCTGAAGACAAGACATCCCTAACTGAGATATGAGGTGAATGAGAACAGAGTGAATATTCAAACAGCATTAGAAATTTAACCCCATAAATAAAATAGGGAGGATTTCCATAGTGAGCTAACCACAATTACCATGAGAAACAAGACATTTCATGCCCACAGTTTTAGCTATCAGTCAAACCATCACTTGAGGAAGTAGGAATATAATTAAGCTTTGTGCTTAAAGCTAAAAAAAGAGAAGATGTTGGTTGGTAACCAGGAAACAAAAGAAGAGCCCCAATATGAGGGAGGATGTAATAAAGTTGGAGAGAAGAGGTGGTGGGAAGAAAGGAGAAAAATGTATGCAGCAAGAGAAAATATAACACACAGCGTCAGGAATTGCAATTAACGAATCACATTAAAGTCCTCTAACAAAAGATGAGAACTATCAAATTGATAAATGCACCTACACGCCCACATCCACAAACAAAACTGAAATTGTGGCAGACACTGTTAACATTCACTTTCTCTTTTTCCTTAGCAACAAATTTGATTCTGTTTGGAGTGGCGACATGCTCACCCAGGAAGGTAGAAGTTCCAGCTTTCCTGGATCCTGAAAGTAGTCAGATTTCTGGGAAAGCTGTGAGCTTTGGAGGCAATCACCGCCTCTGCTTCCTGGAAGATTTTTATCTTTTTGCTTCCCAAAATATAATTGTGACATTGGAAGTAGCCACCCCGCGGCCATGACGCAGCCAGTGCCAGCTCACAAGCTGGAGACTGAGGGTGCAATCCGAGGGGGGCAGATAGGAGGAGCCAGGCATTGGTCCAGCCCTGGACTGCAAGCCCCCGGACATCTTAGGTCAGACACATAAACCTTCATTTGGTTAAGTTCCTTGTGTTAGTCAGGGTCTAATCGGGAAAATAGAATTCATATCTAACAAAGGGAATGTAATAGAAAAAAAGGAAATCAGAAGCATAAAGACGACAAGGCAATGCAGAAAGTAGCAACTGCAGGAGTTCCCATCCTGAAGGCTGCAGACAGAAGGGAACAGTCCGCCTGTGTTGCTGGGCCTCCAGGAGCAGCGAGAGCAAGGGCGCCTCTGCACAGGGAGCTGGAGCTACCGAGGACTCCCAGCCCGTGCTGGAATTGCCACCAGAGACAGAGAGGTGGGGAAAATCACCCCCTCACCCTCCAATCAGCCTGCAGTGTTCTCGTTGCACGAAACCAACCACAAGCAGCCCGGAAGGGCAGGCAGGAGAGAGTTCCCCACATGCACAAAACAGAACAGGCATGAGAGGCACATTTACCAAAGAGGTGCAGCACCTCCGTGCTGGCCACAACATACTTTGAAATATATATACACGCAAAATGTTAGACATAATTATATTTGTAATTACAGTGCAAAACTGTAACAAACATTTCTCCAGAATCAGCATAGCAACTAGAAAAAGATAAGGACAAACATAAAAGCTTGAATAACTTACTTTGTCTTAATAAATATATCCACAAAAAAAGCTATACACACTAAACTGAATATCCATAGCTTTCAATTATTCATGAACTGTGTAAGCAAATTAAACATTAGGCCATGAACACATTATTAATTCCCAACAGTAGAAATAAAATCAGTCACATTCAAAGATTGTATTCTGTGATCTCCATGTAGAGTAGACAGAAAAGAAACTTGACAACATCTTTTGAAATAATTCTTGGTTTAAAATAAAATCAAAGTGAAAATCACAGTCTATTTAGGGTTAAATAAAAATGACAAGAGTTTCTGTTATGCACTCATAGAAGAGAACATTTATAACTTCAATTTCATGTACCAGAAAACAGGAAACACTAAAAATAAAATTATTGATCATTCACTCCTGAATTTATTTCATAAAAAGAACCAAAAATAATCGGTTATAAATAAGGACAGAGTCAAAAATATTACAATATAAATTAAAAATATTTTTAAAAAAACAGTAGTATTGATCAAAAACTGGTCTTTCAAATACCAATAAAATAAATGCTAATTCTGTTTAGAGAAAGTGAGAGAATATATGAATAAACATTACAATGGTAAAAAAAAAAAACAGAACCAAAGATGTAAAAATGCTTTTAGAAGGAAAAAGTAAGTTTTTCTTATAAAATAAACAATCAAATCAATGTTTCTGTAGAAGAGGATATATCACAAAAAGTCTCAAGTTGGAAAACTTGAATAGATCAATTCTCACAATATAAAATGAAAACATAACTTTTAATTTCTATAAATTTTCCTTGAAAACTTGATAAATTCAAATTTGTTTCTCCTGGTAAGTTCTACCAATCCTTTAAGGAAGAAATATTTCCTATATTGTTTAAATTATTTATACCATATCCACTTAGTCTACCAGGGCTGCCATAACACAATGCCATAGCCTGGATGGCCCAAACAACAGAAGTTATTTCCCAGTTTTAGAAGCTGGTAAGCCCAAGATCAGAGTTTCGGCCCATTTGGTCTCTGGTGAGGGGTCTCATCCTGGCTTATCGATGGCCCCTTCCTTACTGCGTCCTCTCATGGCCTTTCCTCAGTGCTTACAGAGAGAGGAAGAAGATGCTCTTTGATGTCTCTTCTTATAAGGGCACTAGCCCTACCAGATCAGAGCCCACCCTTGTGACCTGGTTCAACCTGATCGTGGCGTGGGGGCTGGGAAGTGGACAAACATCAGTCCATAGGACAGCAACTTTTTTCAATTCATTCTATACGATATCTAACATAGAAACTCAGATGCAAAAATTATTTGATTAAATATTAGCAAATTAACTACAGTATTACAATAAAAGATTAATGCAAGTGGATTTATCCCAAGAATAAAAGGATTCTTCAATATTAAGAAATGTACATGCTAGACTGTGATGAAATTATGCTTCATATTTTCCCCAAATGGAAAGCTTCTTAATCTTTATATAGCAACAGATATCAGTTTGTAGATAACTGAGGGAAACAAAGGCTTTCCTCGACTACAGCACACCACGTTGCCATTGAGTCTGCGCAGTTGTTTAAGGTAAGCGTCTTTGGTACTTCTCACTTCACCGTGGGCTTTTGTCCTTTTAGTCAAGACATTTCCTTTCTGCTGACATTACTTGTGGGTAAATGCTTTGCTCTGTTATCAGCACTTGGGGGTTATTGTTCCCCTTAAATGCTTAAATTGCACTTATTGCATATAAGTGATAAATTTAGCAGGTCGGCATAGTAGCTATAAAGCAAGCTGTAATTCTAATAAAAGAAGGTGAAGGGAAAGGCCACTTAATTGCAGATTTAATAACCTAGGAACAACTCAATTTAAATGGAAAATAACATTATATAGAAAGTGTCATTCTCAAGGTGATTGGAATTTTCTCTCAACACAAAGTACATTTTTTCTATTAATGATAAAGAATATTCATTTATTCTTCACCTCTACAGGCAAGCCCCTGATCCAGGCATTAGCCTTCTTCAGCCTGGATTACTTTAGCAACTTCCATCCAACAACTCTCACATTTTGGTACAAAACATACCACTCACTCTCACGTTTTTTATCACTGCTAAGCACTGCCTGTTTATTTTTTTTCTCTCGAACATATCATTCAACTTTAAAACCAATAACATTTTTCAATGACAACCCTTATCTAAATCTACGTAGTGTTTTTTTCGCATCAACATTATTTTCCTAAAAAGTGAGCAATAACTTTAACCTACTAATAAAAATTTTAGTTTTCCTTCCTTTTTCTCCGTTTCATCCAATGGTTTGGGGAAACAAGAGAAATAGAATGGGAAAAAATATATAAATATATCAATTAGTTTTTCCTACAAGCCACACAAGGATTTTTTATTTTATCTGCAAAATTCAAAAGAAAAAATATCAACTTACAGTTAAACTGATCCGTGAACAAATAAGGGAAAGAGGCTTGATAAAGTTAACATCACAATCATAGCATACAATGAAGAAAAAGGAAATATCATGTTAGATGAATATATTAAATATAAATGTGAAAATTTATTCAAACAAAGGAAAATTTGGAGGGCAACAGTAATAAATATTGAATGGGTAGAGGATTGTCTCTGCAAGTGTTCAACCATGTTCCTCTCCATTTCTCATATGCAATTGGGCAGATATATCAGATCCATCCATTCCACTATCTCACTGCCACGGGGAAAGGTCAGCGAAGAGAACTGACATTTCTATACAGTTGCCGTACCCTAACTGTGAGTTAGATCATTCATTCCTTTTAAGTGTCTTCTGAAGTAAACAGAATTATCTTCATTTTACACATGAGGAAACTGGAATTTGTTGAGTTTGGTAATTTTCCTGATACAGCCAAAATTTTAATTAAGATCTTCCTCTGTGGCCTACCTATTCCCCAATAGGAACCCAGGAACTAATAGTTAAACGTTGGAAAAAAGGATTCCATTTCCAAGTAAATTTTGGGAATTCTTGAATAAACAAAGTTGCAAAGTTCCATCCATCTAGAGTAATGTGCGAATGCATATTGAGTCTGCAGACAGCGGTTGACGTCTGTGGCCTTCCTCATGCACACAAAACATGGAGCTTTTTCATCCCCAAACACCTACCAGGCTAAGTTTTTTATAGAATATATACTTTTCAAGACACTGAACTCTATCAAGCTATAAGTCTCTGCCAAACTATAAGTGACGGTGCTGACCTCCTTGCTATAGCAAACTCTAAATATACAACTTTGCTCATTTTCATTTGGTTGGTCTTTATTTCCACACCTATATTTAAAATCCTACTGTATATTTCTAAATTACTCTCCTGGAAGTTTGCACCAATTTATATAAGCATCAAAGTGCTTGAGATTTATGTTTCCCCACAGCCTCACTAAATACTAGACTATATTGATCTTTTTAATCTTGCCAATCTGTTCATAGGCAGTGGCTCATGCTTTTATGTGAATTTATTTGATTTCATAGAAGTTAAACAACTTATCACATGTTTATGGGCCACTTGTATTTCCTTCTTTGTAAATCACCTACTTTTATATTTGGCCTATTTTATTGAAAGACAAGACCCTTAGTTCATGTTCCAACTCTATAATTACTATCTATAATTTCTATTAGATTCATACCTATAATTTTCTACTGGATGACCCAGAAGAAATTCTTCTGAGAATGTTGTTTTTGAAGCGCTGTATATACAGCAGGGAATTCCCATCAAGAAAATGCCTAATGCTAAACCTAGGAGGTGAAAACCACATTCATAGAGATGTGAGTTGCAACCCCAGGAAGAATGTGAATGCCACATCTGGACGAGTCCAATGTGTATTTTGGAATTGTAAGCAGAGTAAAAGGAAATCAGAGACAAGGACACTGTATGGAGCAATGCAAGAAAAAATTAATCAGAATTGGCTGGGGTGTGGCCAATTGTTGATCAATGATTTGATCAATGTCTAGGTCTTGCTTCTTGCATTCATGGGTTGAAAGACATCATTGCAAATTGAGTCTGATGCTCATATGAGCTGTAGCATGAGTATCGATATAGAATCATGTACTGAGGGAGCTTCAACTCAGGAAATTATGGAGAGTATCTAACGGGATTTCACCTTAAATCATACACTATAGAACAAGATGCATCTTAGTTGTTTGTAAAATTATGATATTTTGACGTTGATTCTAATTTCACTTTATAGTTTCAACTGATTAAAAAAATTCTCTTTTTCCAGATTCTGCAGATCTTTTGTGATCTAGACCATCCTGACCTCCATCATCGACACTGAGATCATCTGCTCTGGGTGTGCTTCAGAACCTGTTAGGAATGGCGTCAGCTTGCCTACTGGGTTTTGCAATCACCCTTTCTGAAATCTCTGCCAAGATCAACATCTTCTCTTCTCTGCTGTGTAGCGATGATGCACATTCCATGTGCTGGGGCTGGGACAGGGATTCCCTGTTGGGAGGCTGCCATGTCCCCTGCTCGTTCCCTCCCAGTCTGCCACAGTTCTGGTAGCAGTCTGATGCAATCCTTCAAGATTCAACTGGATGTGAGACGATCTGGCTGTGACATCTGTAACCCCATTGATCGCCAGGGTTGATTCGGCTGATCTGGCTGGCTAGGTGGGTCTCCCCTTCCTCCCTCACTGCTCCATGTGCATCCCTTCTGAAACTGTGCACTCGGTCGAAGAGGATGACCTTCCCCTCTAGAGGAGGACCGGTCTTCGGTCAAGGGTATACAAGTAGCTGAGCTCCCCTGCTAGAACCTCCAAACAAGCTCTCAAGATTCAACCAAGCTGGCCATTCCAGGACATAGTCCTGAATCCAAGGTGCCCCAGATAGCACTGTTTTCTGAAGGCACAAAAGTCACAGAATAGCAGTCCTTAATCTTACAGATTTCCCCTAGCTGTATCACGAAAGCACTTTGAAATAATGCTTTGACACATTTGCGTGTCTTCCCACACTGCTAGGATGACCCACTGGTCAAAGCTTTTTGAAGGCTGTATCAGCTCTGAAAGCTTCAGGGGAGGATATCCCTGAGCCCTGAAGGAGTTATCATGCCTAAGAACAGGATGAGCCTTTTCCTTCAGTCCCTCGGGTGTGATGTTCACACCACAACCAGCCCCTCCTCGAAAATATGGAGGGCTGTGTGTGGAGGCCTCTGACCAGTCAAGTTCTTACATCTTCTTAGACTTCTGAGACTTCCAGCATTCATCTCTGAGGAACAAAAGGGCATAGCTCATGCCCTTACTTCTGGGTGGATTCTGTGCCCTGTTGTTGTTGATGTCATTGCTGATTTGTTAACAGACAGAAGTAAACTATCCTTAAGAGACTCTGAGTTTTAATATCAGGCACTCCTGAACCTGGGCCAACTTTCATGGTCTACCATGTTGACATGGGATTAGAGAGATTAGTGAAAAAGTTTAAACCACAAACACACAATGTCAGCTCATGTAATTTTGAGCTTTTTAAAGAAAATAAGTCCCCTTTTCCTGGTTTTCCTCCCCTTCTCCCCTTGGAGAAGACTCTCAGGCCCTTTCAATGCCACATTTTTATATAAGTTCTGGAGATACTCAAGGTCTTCTTTCTATAGGGCTAGAACCTTTTTTACAAATAGAAACTTAGAGTGAAACTGCTGCCTAAAGGAAGCAAATAGACCAGTCAACCTGGCTTATTTAAGTGTATAAAATCCCATCTGAATGGAAAACAGGAAAAGGAATAGATGCTGTAAGAAAAAGATAAAGCACAACTGTAAAAAAAAGGAAAGGGATATTTGTTGTGCATCTGTGTGTCGCAGATTTAAACTGATTAGCTAATACCCTGTCAAGAAGGGAAATTTAACAAATCAGTGAATTATGAGTAGAATTAATTAAACTGGCATCATAATTAAGGCACAGTATGTTACAGAAGCTTATGAAAGCGTGAGTTACACAGCAGACCTATCAGTGGGATCCTGACTCATTTATTTGCTTATTGTTCTTTCTGGACATAGGAGCTACTTGCTGTACCATATCAAAAAGGTAGATCATTCAGCTAAGGCTAATGAGAAGTTAACTGTCATATTCATTAAGACGTAACCAGATTAATTGGCAAATAAATCACTTTCAATATTATAATAGTTTAAATAATGAAAACAAAAAAAAATCTGCTTAGTAAAAAAAAAAAATGTGATTCATTCCATGATTCATGACTGAATTCCTTAGAGATGTTTGCAAATTCATCCACTGTCCTTGAATCACAGAGTTTGCATTTAGGTCTCTCATTTAGCTGAAAAATGCTAAAAAAACTCAAATAGTACTTCAGGGCCCAGGTGGTCTCATTTCTAAACAGATTTGGAGGAGGGTAAGTTATTCTACTTATGAGGAGGGTAAGTTATTCTACTTAAGGTCAATAGGAATTTACGCTCAGCTGGAGAACTCTGAATCTACAGATTTAAAGCCACATTGTAGAAGAAAGAGACAGCTTGATTTGGGGAAGGATGGCAAGCTAGTTTCCTACAGGGACATATCATCGACTGCTTTTGCTTGGACTCACAGCTGCACTTGATGTAACTGTAATGAAGAATACCTGGTATCTCGTTCAAAGTGATCTTTGTACCAGTACTCTCACAGTTTTGAATAAATAGACATGCTGAATCTATTTATTGCAATTTGTTTTGTGCAAAAACAAAGGTTTTCCTAAATTGAGAAAATTTAACTTTGTTCAAATGTTCTGAAAAGCACTTAAAGAATTGTATGAATATTGTTTGAAACTAGTTTGAAGAACATAACAAATAATTAAGAACGTGGTTCAGTTGGACATACTGGAAATGTCTCATGGATCCAAGCACACAAATAGTCTTCCTTTGATCTTAGAAGTAAAGATGGGTCAAAATAAATGTTATTTGTACTTAAGTTATTTGGGAAGAGAGAACCTAGATAAAGTATTAAGAAAGTAAATTATCTGAAAGAACTCTCTTAACAATGTTACTGAGACAGCCTGGTTAAAGAAAAGCCTCACACACTGCCCAAAATAAGCCAAAAAATGATTCAGCAAGTTTGATGCCAAGACTGTAAATGCTTTTACATAATTTGATGAAATTTAAATACAGTGAAAGGGTAAAGCTTGTTACTCAAATACCTATTTCAACATTTTGAGCTATTGAATCAGAAAAAAATTTGCAATGACCTTGCTTACGTGTTTACTTTCATAAGACTTTCCTGTTTAATTAATGGGTCACTATTACTTATTTGGGTAACACAGATTCAGCTTTGGAAAGTATTTGGTATTTTAGCATTTTCATCCATGAATATAAAGAAAAACTTATATGTTAGACAAATTACTGATTCTCCCTGTTTTGAATATTATACGTAGTGTATTTTCATCTCCTCCTTTCCCTTTCTCAGTTCTTCATACGTTATGAAGGCAAGGTACTCAGTATGCTGTGTTCTCATAGAGTAACAATAGGAACAGACAAACTGCAACGGTACGAACTCCCTTCCTGCATCAGCTCTGCTGCGGGGCTGGCGTCGCACCGGGAATGAGGAAGAGGAGAAAGATGGATGAGGTTTTCCATTTCAGATCATAGAAAGAGGTTATTTCAGGGTGAATACCTAACAACATTTATTTAACTGATGCATTGCTACAAAACCATCATATATTTATTGTTTAAAATTAAAATACAGATATGCAAAGGGCATACAAAGTGGGGAAGGAAGAAATCACCCATCACCCACCCTCCCAGGGAAAACTACTTCTGTATGTGAAAATAAAAATTACCGCCCATGCTGATTTGTGGCTTCTTTTTCTAGCTCACAGCGTATTGTGAATATCCTGCCAAGTCAGAGAATGTATTTCTGTTCCCACATTTTCACAAGCACATCGTACGACTTTGCCATGATTTCTTTAACTATTCGTCTATTTTGATCATTCCCATTTTTGCCTACCATAAAAAGGCTGCAGTGCTTTCATTGAGGCTGGTTTGTGGTATAAACATCTTCAATTATTTCCTTGGTTGTTTTTTTAAAATTAGAGTTGCTGAGTCAAGGAGTACAGTGGCTGGATAAATATTGACAAATTGCTTTCAGAAAGTTTGTGCAAACTTACATGCTTCCTAGGAGTATAAAAGATTCCAATTTCCCCACATCTTTATTGGCATTATTATAAGTATTCTTATTAATATGAACCATTTTGTGGGGAAAATATATCTTTTACATTTAATTGTTATTTCTTAAAGGTAAGCTTGAATAATTGTATATATTTATTAGACATTTGTGAGGGGTTTTTGTTAGTTTATTTTGGTTTTGTTTTTTGGGAGTTTTTTTGTTTTGTTTTGTATGTGAGACAGTGTCTTGCTCTGTTACCCAGACTGAAGGGCAGGGGGATGATCAGAACTCACCACAAGCTTCAAGGCCCAGGCTCACATGAGCCTCCTGGCTCAGCCTCCCACATAGCCAGGACTCCAGGCACACACCATCATGTCTGGCTATTTCTTTTCTTTCTTTTTTTTTTTGATAGAGATGGAGTCTTGCTGTGTTGCCCAGGCTGGTCTTGAATTCTTGGGCTCAAGTGATCCTACTGGTCTTCTAAAGTGCTATAATTACAGGAATATTTAAGTTTAAAAGAATCATGTAGCATATATTTGAAATGTCTGTAAGACATTGATGTCTTACAGATATTTGAAATGTCTATAAGACACTGAAGATCCATTTTCCACCAAAGAATGAGAGAATAAAGTGGCTACAATTTTATTGGGTGACAAAGTGATGCTAAAATGTAAATATTTAATTTTGGCAACAATAACACAGACACATCCTACACATGTTTAGCAGCTTAAAGTATTGGTTTCAAAGAAGAAGACTAGATGGGCAATAAGCAAAATAAAATTATTCTTCCTATTGAATGGATTTACCAACTGAGAGCTGACAAAATATTGACCCATAGACATAGACCCATCAAAGGAAACTGCTGGGAGATTGGCTTGTCCCAGCCTTACAGTATCTGTCTGTCTTCTGAAGAAATTTAATATTTTAGACATCTTTTTTTCAGGATTCTTAACCAATTGAGAACTGCTACATACACAAAGTGGCAAATTGAAATCAGAATATCATATCAACTACACTATGGAAAGTGCAATCTGCAACCTAATGACTGATATGCCCAAGGTCACACCTGGAGAACAGGGGCTGGCTGAGGAAGGTCCTCCATCACCACCCACCAGAAGGAGTGCTGGGGAGAGCCGGGCCCTCCGTGTGGCAGAGGGGATGGCAGGACACTCCGCCCGCTGCCCCTCTGGGGAGGAGAACAGGAGCAGATGGAGAAAGGGAAAGTTGGAGGAATGAAATAAGATGAAGGAAAGAACAGAAGTGGCAAAATGAAGTTGTCTCCATGAAACACGAGGAGGGGCTAAAACCCTGTCATTGTTTCCTTAAAGTTTATTTAATTAATAAAAACTCTGTTCTGTAGAATTTTTTATACATCTAGGAAATATACAATTGGAGGAAAAAAGAACACCTTTTTTTCCAAAGTATCTCATAGCAGACGTTGGACATCTTTGTATTAAGTGAAATTACAAGAACCAAACTGCGGAAGCAGGCTGACAAATGAAAATAAATGTGTGCCTTGGAATAAAATCAAGTTATTTCGTCCTCCAGGGCAATTATAAAAGGCCCGGGCTTGCTTTGTTTGTTTGCTGTTTGCCTTGGCTGATGTTGTCAGCACACAAGGAATCCAGGAGGGCTTTGCTCACTCCTTGGAGTCCCCGGGAGAGCCAGAGGAAGGGTTCCACAAATCAAGCAGCCTTACGAACAAAAGCTAGAGTGGAGCTGTACCTGATTATCTGATGGCCTGAAAACTTGTGGACCTTTAAAAAGAACACTAGCTTGTAACCGTACAACATTTTGATCACAAAACACTTTCACATGCATGAATTGTCAATGGGATGATTGGCAAAGCTGTGGTTTTAATGACAGAGCTAGGACTCGAAGTCAGGTATTTTGATTCGCCTGTGCACGTTTATTTTCATTACAGTTTAATCCACATTCACTTCGAAATAAATCATATAATAAATTTCAATTTTGTTTTTTTCTTATTGTCTTTCCTTCTACCCCCAACCACTTTGGAAGTCCACCAGTAGAAGTGTTTGTTGAACATTGTACTTTTCTGACTGCTTAACAGGCAGGAGTTTGCTTTTATCCACCCTTAATTATTTGGAAGCAAAGAAATGGATTTTGACCTTCAGGAATTTTCCAAGATGCCGAGTACAAGAGCCCCAAACTGGATTTCTTTTTTGGCATTCTGTCAGAGGTAGAGGTGAAATTAATGTATCTCTTGCCTATATTAGGTGACTAATGGAAGAAATCAATTCAGAAAGTAAAATTTATCTTATTTATGAATGCCAAAGACAAGAATATAGTTTTTTATGATTAATATTTGCTGGGTGCGATGTGTCATTCCATGAATGACATAAATTACCTTCGATTGGACTAAAATGAAATCCCTATCATCCCCAGTAAAGCATAATAAAGATATCAAGATATTTCTGTTTTAATAGAAAAAATTCAATTCCACTTTCATAGGCATTTCCCATTTATAGTAATGATTATACAAATCAATGTGAGGCATACTAATCTTAAGTAATGAAGACAATTTGAAGAGATAATGAGAAAAGGAAGCTAGAGAGGTATGTAGGGGATCTTTGGAGGCCCTGAAGCAAGCTAGGGCATGATCCTGAGTTCAGTTTTGGGATATCGAGAGGGAAATGCTTCTAGCACATTAGTGGGAGTTACATACAACATATGCATTAGAAATACTAATCCAAGACTTGGAATAAAAATCCCAGCAGGAGATAGAAAGTAGGGAGTACTCTGAATGTCAGCAATAGAGGTTATAGGCGTGTCTGAGATTAGTCAGGAAGACAGTAAAATAAGACAAGACAGCTGAGAACTGAATCTGGAGCAACATCAATCTTTAAAGAACACCTGAAGAGGCAGGACACCCTGGCCACGGAGGATGAGAAGAGCTTCCCAGGCAGGAAAGCAGAGCCTGGACAGAGAACGGGATCCCTATGGAACCCCAGCAAAGAGAGTGGATAGAGGGGGAATGTGTTCGCCTCTGCTGGAGCTTACTGAAGAGCAAGCACGCAGCGAGGGAGGGAAAGCTGCTCACTGGTTTTATGGGCCTGGGTGTTACCTGGGCCCTTAGAAACGATAGACTCAGCCGAGCGGTGGGGCAGAGCCGGAGGGGACGGCACTGCAGAGCAGGGGGAAGTGAGGAACATGAGCCGGTAGACACAGACACTTCTTTAAAAAGCTTTGACTATGATTGGAGGAAGAAAGAGAGTGTTATCTTATGATGTTCAGGGACAGTTATTTTTTGTTTCACTTTGTTTTTGAGGTAGGAGAGACTGAAACATTCTGGATCTGCATGGGAAAACCAAGTAGAGAGAGAAAAGCTGAAAACATGGCAGAAAAAAATTAATAGGGCAAGTTTATTAAGAGGACACGAATAGTCATTCCCAGAGGAAGTATTGGTTTCCACTGTTTACCAATAGAAGGGGAGAAGATGGGTACCGGAGGTTGTATTTATTTACAGATGCAGGCAAGTTGATGGAGTTTCTACTTAGGAAGTTCTTTTTCCCTGGTTAGGTAACAAGAGCAGATAACTGCTGAGATTCTGCGTGGAGAAGGTGGGTTAGAGGTTAGAGAGTTTACATCAGTTTTAAGGACTATTTCAGAGAGCAGGAGAGCAAGCCAACTAGAGAAAGCTAGGAGAAAAGCCAGGCAGTTTTGAGGAAATCAGCTCTGTTTAATGACTATGAATTACAGAGGGGTCAATTTGCCAGGCAGTGTAAATTTAAACCCAATGTTCCCTGTAGGAAGGATTTTGATTACTAAGAAAAGCAGAAGTTAGCAAAAGTTCATGATCTGGCATCCAAGAAGGAATTTTGGAATTTGACAAATTTAGCCAAATACAAACAAACAAAAAAAACCATACCAGAACATCTGACAAATTGAAATAGATTCAAAGTTAAATCATTTTTGCGTTACTGACAAAATAACATGGATGAAAATATCGGTCAGTTCTCAAGCGGCAAGAAAATTCAGAAACAAAAAACAGCAGTTACTAACACCACATGGGTGTTAGGGACAAAAATTCAGATTTGTGAAAGAAGGACTCTTATTAAATAGACACAAGGGAAGATTTATATATTCAAGCAAAGTGTAAACACACTGTTCTCCACTTCACATTAACCTGGACTTTCTCCAATCACTTGATTTCTCTCCATGTGACCTTTAAGAGCTTTGGCCGGGCAGTAGTGGGTGACAGTACATATAATTCTGCCATCTAGCAAAATATATCCCCTACCTACTCTGTCTCTCTCTCAGATACTTTCAACATCATATAATTTCATATTTAAATATTACAGTCTTAGCTCCAAAAAATAAAGACTCAAAAAAATAAGTGAAATATTATGCTCCAAAAAATAATGTTAATTCACTCCATCAGATCTTAAATGTCTGGGCAGTGTTCAAATTTTCCCAAGTGCAAAAATTAATTTTATATAGTTTGTTTGAGTCAATATTACAATAAAATCCGTTATCTGATACGTCTATTTTCTATCTATAGTAAACCCCACTTTGTTTTTTTTTTTTTTTGCTAATGCTCACAATTTATTTGTTGAAGAACCCAGATTACTGATTCAATAGAATTTCCTCCAGCCTGAACTCTGCTCTTTGTATCACTGTGATGTTATTTAACTCTCCTTTCTGTATTTCCAGTAAATTGGTAGATTAGAACAGCCACTTACTTGGTTGGATTCAGGTTTGATTCTTTAGCAATAATACTTCACAGATAGCACAGTGTATATTCGTCAGGGACACAAAATGTCTGGTTGTTTTCCTTTTCATGAAGTTAGCAGCCACTGACAATCTTTGTGTGGATTCATTATTTCATTAGGAGATTGCATAAAATGATATTCTATGTCTTCTTTGTTTATTAGGTAGAATAGTTCCATACAAAGAAATCTTTGCTCATGAACCATTAGGTTGCACTGAGGTACAATTCATACAAAAAAAAAAAAAAAAACCTACTGTGCTTTAGTCCACTACAGTCATGATCCCTGTGGCTGGTCAAGTCCAAATGGCATGACCCTGGTAGCCTTGCCTAGCTACCTTGACTTCTGGAATAACAATCTGTCCCAGGCTTATTTTGTACATCCCCACCCAATACTTGGAATTAGTCATTTCTCTAAGGACCCCAACCTCTTTTGGGAAATGATGTTTACAGACTACAATCTGGGCATTAGGAGTGTATAAATTTTTGACCAATGTGCCAGTTTAATTGATGTTTTCCTCAACATTTAACCACCTTTGATTTTTTTTTTTCCTTCTTTTTGCCCTTGATTGTGACAGAATGACAGCTCTTCTAAAAGTGCACAGACATTTTCTTTCAGTTGGCAACTAGCAATGCCGTCAGCCTGACCCGATGAGAAGGTTCAGGGAAACTGTCGCGTGGCACCAAAGCAGTGAGAGAACTTTTAGAATAAAATCCACCAGCCATGCCTCTGAAGTATCGCTGTGCTTTCTGTCATCTTGTGCCTCGTGGGTGAGCATTAGGAGTTGTAATATCCAGTTACTACTATTTTACTCATGCCCTCGTTCACCTCTTTATAAAATTACAGACTGCAGATGGTCAGCAGTGCCAGGAGGTCCCCTGGCAAGCCCCTCTCTGGGCATCTACCTCCGCACTTCCCAACACAGCTCTGAGCCCCGTTGGTAAAGGTTATTGAAGAGTCATCACATCGGCCTAATCAAGAGTTTTAAAAATACTTAAAAAGGCTCAGCTTGCAGTTACTTAGCTAGATTTTATCATAGTA
>CAUYSK010000482.1:0-38103 GCA_963575035.1 Avahi laniger | reverse complement strand
GAGCAAGAGCGAGACCCCGTCTCTACCAAAAATAGAAAGAAATGAATTGGACAGCTAAAAATATATACAGAAAAAATTAGCCGGGCATGGTGGCTCATGCTTGTAGTCCCAGCTACTTGGGAGGCTGAGACAGTAGGATTGCTGGAGCCCAGGAGTTTGAGGTTGCTGTGAGCTAGGCTGACGCCATAGCACTCACCCCAGGCAAGAGAGTGAGACTCTGTCTCAAAAAAAAAAAAAAAAAAAGTTCAGACAGAGTAGAAACTATTACAGTCGTCAAAAGTAAGTAAACAAAACCAGATTGATGCTTAGAGTGAGACTGTAGATGGGGAAGGATCTGTCCTGGCTGGGCCCAGGAGGAGAGGAGCCAGAGATGAGCCTACTCATGGGTTAGGGGCGGGTAAATTAGAGAGAAGAGGTGTAGGAAGATGGGATGAGCCTTGCCTGGCTTACAGATAAGAGGCAAATAAAAATAAAAATGCTGTTACTTTTAATGAAATTGATTCAGGAAACTCAAGATCCTGCAGGACACCTGATGAGTTGCTGCCAGCGGAGCAGACTAATAGCTTGTGCTCAAATGGGAGCCCAGTAAGAGGCCACAGCTAAGAGGAATGTACATGAAAACCCTCCAGGTAGGCCTGAAGGCTAGGTTGCCTTGCAGAAGAACATTTCACGTGTCTGAAGCCTAAGCAAACATTGGTGCAAGTTCAACACTGTGGAGTTTTGTGTGAATGCTCAGTAGGGTTTACTGTATAATAGGACCTGTCCATACACAAATGAAAATGACCCAAATAAGCCGGTGCTGTGAGGCCCCGGCAGTGCTAAGCAAGCCATTCTGTCCACACTGGACAGATCTGAGCCAATCCTTGTTTATTCATCTAATTTTACCTTAGATTACATTTTACTAGGACTATAGTAGAAGATCTAATAAATCCAACCATAGGGACAGAGAGACCTTTAAACATGTAGATAGTAGACAAGCAAATCTGGTTTGTCTTGTTTGCAATTTTATGGCAAAGGAGGCTGGAAGGTGGAATTGTGCTTGCAAATCTACAGTTTCGGGAGCATTTGATTTTGAAGACTAATGGACAAGGCTGGCAGTTTACTTTCACTCTTTAAAAGGAAAATTGAAGACTGGATTGTTTCTTCTAAATCATCTAATATCACTCTCTCCTTTTAGAAAGGGTAACAGACCCACAGAGGGCCAGAACTTTGTCAAAAAATTGTGACACCTAGTGAGCCGTCATCCAAATTCCCACATTCCCATAACTATAACCCAAAGTGATTCGGGAAGCGACTTTATACACAGACCCATGACACCTGGGGAGACTGAGGATTCAGTCTCATAGACTTGGATGTCAGATTTGAAACATCCTGCAGTGGATCAGCCGAGTCTGTGGACTGATATCTGGCCAGTACCTTTCTCACGCCACTTTTCAGGCAGGAACGTCCTCTTTAAGGTTTAACTCACCACCAAAGCCACCTCATTGTTCCCTCTCCACTCTTCCTTGGAGGCCTTTCAGCCTCAGGGAAGCTGCTTACTTCCTGCATACCGCCCACCTCCCACCCTGCAATAAGAGAGAAAGAGGCATCAGGAGCTCATTGAAGGGCTGAGAGCAGCCAGCAAATGAAGATGACGGGGAGAATATAAAGCAAAGACGTCAGCTTTCCTTCCATTTAAAATCCAACCCCAAAGCTGTCTTACGACAGGGCACATGGCACTATTCGACAGATCTTTGTTGATGGAATCAATAAATTTGTGGTCACAAAAAGAAGATGGAGATTTCAGAAGAGGTCTGTTTAACATCGATTCTCTGTTCTCAGAGAAAAGGAAACAAAGGGATCTTAGTGATTTGGAGATGAAAGAGATCTTAGTGATTATTCAGTTTCCTTGTTTTTTGTTTGGTTTTTTTTTACAAATAAGAACTTAATGACTTGCATTTCTCACTTTCTGAACTGTTGTTCAATAACATATATTCAAATATTTTCATTTTTGAATGGAATATCTATTGGAGAGATACCCAAACTACTCTTCTCTTTGATTTCCCATTCCTTGCTCATGTTTCCTGAATGTTTGGCTGTGAAGTGGCTCATTAAGCTGGGAGACAGGCAGAGGCTTTGGGGTTTTTATGCTTGCATCCTAGGTCTTGCCATGGGCTCAAACGATTTCTAAAGTGGGGCCCCTTGACAGTTACAAAGACTAAAGACTGCCTTTGGTTCAGATTTACAAATAACTGACAATTCTGCCTGAGCTGCTTTGATGAGTGCAATTAAAAAACACAACACACAGACTTTTTTCTTTTTTTTACAAAAAGCTATTTTATGCCACTAACTATTAAGTAATTTAGATAATCTAAGATGTTAATAATTAAGGTACATGTCCCAAAATACCACACAGCAAATACTTCCAGGGGTGTGGTGCAGTTCCAGTTCTTAGAGAAGCAAAGGAAAAGCCAGCAAACTGGCTCTGGGGCTTTAGACCCATTGCTCAAACTGTTTAAGTCTCAACAATGTTGAGCACCTAGCAGGTGTTTAATATATTCTTGTTGAATGATGAATTCAGGTATCTGTAAATAGAGGGTGTATAAATGCTTTTCAATAATGAGCTTAAGAATATAGCAGAACAAGTCTTAACTTCTCCCTCGTTGAGCATAATCAAACGACACATGTGCATGGCAGCCACTTAACATACGATAGGTACTGGCTTACACTCCATATACTCTGTATTTTTTGTACGGTTGTAGACCCACAATGCTGCTATTGTCATTCATCCATTCAATATTTAGTGAATATCCACTATGTGTATGGCACTAAAGATACAACAATGAACAAATTATTGTAGGATATAGTAGAAAGCACATGGGCTTTGGAATCAGATACACCTGGGTTTGAATCCCAGCTCTTTCATTTACTAACTGTAGAGTGAATCTCAGTTTTCTCATCTGTAACATGGGGATGATAGCAGCATCTTTGCAAGCGGGGTTGTTATGAGGATTAAATAAAATAAATAACTGGCCACATAGCAGGAGGTGAATAGCATGAACAAAGCTGCATCTGTACTTACAGCTGCTTCCCATTGCTCGAACACCGCCTGAGCTCCGCCTCCTGCAAGATCAGCTGGGGCATTGGATTCTCATAGGAGCACAAACCCTACTGTAAACTGCACATGTGAGGGGTCTAGGTTGCAAGCTCCTTATGAGAAGCTAATGCCTGATGATCTGAGGTGGAGTTGAGGCGATGATGCTAGCACTGGGGAATGGCTACAAATGCAGATTATTATTAGCAGAGAGGTTTGAGTGTACAATAAGTGTAATGCGCTTGAATCATCCCGAAACCATCTCCCCCAAATCCTCCCTTCTTCCCCTCCGGTCTGTGGAAAAATTGTCTTTCCATGAAACCGGCTCCTGGTGTCAAAAATACTGGGGGGACCTCTGGTCTAGGATTTTTTTCACTGAAATGTTTCAGATGCTATAGCATTTCACCACGAGAGGGCGGCATAACCACATTATTCTCAACCTGCCTTTCTCCGTTCGCAGATGGCTCTCAGCATTGAACGCAGCGTTAGTCTCATTTTGTGAGTTTGAACGCAACATTTAGAGGCCTAAGCAGCTTAGTCTAATATTTTAAAAGTGGCAGGTTCTAACCTCTAGGCTTCTGTTCAACTGTGTATCTATAGGAACGATTAATTAACTATTCTACATTCCAGATGTTGAAAATATTTTTAAATTAGGACTCAGCTGGATCTGAAATTTTGAGTCTTAAAAATTAGGCCAAGTTATCTAAAAGCATTAGGTTGTCTTTGGGTATATCCAGAATTTCACGTGGAGTTGGCCAAGCTGTTAAACTCAGGCCTCCCAGCAGCCATTTGAAATTCGTTTAAATTCTGTTTTCTCTGTACAAGCTATTATACCAGCTAGAGGAACCGAAGCTGGAATCTTCACTCAACAAGTATTTATTAGGTACCTACAATGTACCATTGTTTTAGGTGCTCAGTATTCAGCAAGGGATTAAAAAAAGGAGACCAAAGTTAAGACATTGTCACTGTCATTAAGAAATCTATGAGATTTGTCAAGTTCCCAAATGGGAAGTAACAAGAAGAGAGCAGTAAAATGGGCTGAAACAACAGAGCAGGGCTTGCGGGTCTAGCACCAGGGACTGGCCTGTAAATGTTTGTGGACCCTGTTGTTGGAGAGGCCCAGCTCTGGCCCTCACCTGTGACTGATGAGGTGGTCTTTGCCAATATGATGTCCCAGTGGGGAACGTTTGTATCAGTGCTTCTAACCCTTCGTGCCATGACACACAGGGTTATTACTAAGAACCGTAAGGGATATGTCAGAGACAGTTTTCTTTTACAGTAAGCCTCAGCCTAAGATTCGGGGAGCAAAAACCAGAGCTTGCTTTCTCCTCCATGAGTCATTCTAATTTTATTTTGTCCCCTCATTCTGTTAGGATGGCAGAAATGTCATCTTAGTCACCTTGTGTCCCTCTTTCAGGGGTGGGCAGTGTGGCCAGGGCAGAGGGTGATGTAAAGGCACTGGTGTGTGTTTGGAGCCGTTGATGTCATCTGGCCATGGAGGCATCTGTTGAGATGCTGATTACTCATCTGGTTCTTGGTTATCAGTTCATTCAGGTTGCCAAGGAGACATCCATCCTCTCTTCCATAAGTTTCAGATTTGTTAGCTCATTCTGCTACCTCCTGGCCCCTTTGGGGTATAGGAATTGCTCTATCATACTGGAGTTCTGCACTTTCTGTGAGGCTACCCATGGCCCTGTCCAGCTGTCCCAGAAACACCAGGCAACCATTTCCTCTCTGCTTCTTGCTGCCTCCCAGGGCTCTTCCCCAAGAATCAGAGCACCTTTCCTGCTCTCAGATGGCTCACAGCCATCTGGGAATTTTGGTACCTCCCTGGGGTTGGCCCAAGATACCATCTTCCTCCACATCCCCAACTTCCATGATACCATTGCTTCCCCTTAGGTTTTTTATCCCAAGCTTGGGAAATCTTTTAAAATCTAGGAGTGGGAGGGATCCTTGCTCTTTTATGCATGATTTCTCCCTAAAAACCTGTACCCCCAATTCTCTTTGTTTTACCTAAATTCCTTATCTTTTGGGAAAAAACAAAATCCAGAAGGAATCTTAAAGGCTGTTTGATTTTCTCCTTGCTGTGTCTCTCTGCCTTCCTTCTCCTTACAAAGCAAGTACAGGCTAACCTAGCTGCCTAGGGACGGACACGAGGAGAAGGGTAGAAAGGTGAAAGCAAATACAGGGAAAAATATTGGTTAATATTTCAAATATATTATCCTGCCATACCAATAATAAAGTACCAGCATTTGTGAATGATTTATCTTTTGTATAAGTTAGAGTGGTTTCAAGGTTATCCCTATAATAACTTCCATCCCATTGTTCCTTTGGATTTCAGTTCAATCATTTCTTCCTCAGGGAAGGGTCTCCTGACCTCCTCTCATCTATGCCTTCATAGCCCCATTTATCTCCCTCTCATAATAATCTCATTTCGTAAAAGTTGTAGTAAGATACACATAACAAAATTCACCATCTTAACCATTTTTAAGCACACAGTTCAGGGGCATTAAGTACACTCACATTGTTGTGCTAGCATCAACATCATCAATCCATGGAAATCTTTTCATCTTACAAAACTGAAATCATTTTAACTTTGTGTTGTGTGATTTTTTTTTTTTATTAATGTCTATCTGCTCCACTCGTCTCTAAGTTTCATAAGGGCTCAGACTGCCCCGTTCTTTTTATTACTACATTTTAGTGTCTGACACAGTGCATACCATAGAGTAGTATTTACTGAAAGAGTGGGTTGCTCTTACTTGCTTTTCATATACACATTCTTGAGTGGGAAAGAAAGGAAGGAGGATAGTTGAGCCAGGAATTGCTCACAGTGCTGGGTACACATGGGTGTGTGTTATACAATTCAACAGCATCTAGAAAAATATGAGACTTTGGGCTAACATGTCAGACTAAAACTGTGACCTTCTCCCAGAACATAATAAAATAAGGAAATAGTAACCCCCTCACCTGTACACACACATAAGCAGTAATCAAATGAAGAAAGAGACATAATATAGTACAATGAAAAAAGGATTCTTATTTTAAAAACCTGATCATTATGGAAAGACTCAGAAGATGCTAGAACATCATGGAATCCTAGTCTTGCTTGGACACCCCAGAAGCCAGATTGATGAGACAATAAAATTCTCAGAATTCTCACTAACTGTCCCAAATTTCAAAAGAAGCTAACTGAGCAAACTGATCTTATAGTTTTCTTCTTCTGACTGAGGAATCATGGAAATGATACTGGAAGACATGAGTGAGTGAGGATAGCTCTATGGCCAGGCATGGAATTGGAGAAACCTCCTCAAGCCCAAGGTCACTGAGCAATGGGAATGAGCTACACCTTTCTCCATCTGGATTGGTTAGGTGATTCTTTGTGCTGCACAGATATCGAAATATTGGAAGAATGAGCAGAATTAAGTTTTCCAACCAAATTTGCTCGCCCATCATATCCACAGAGTTCTCCTAGCTGTGTCTCAGACAGGAAACTGAACTGGTTTCAGATATAGTGGGAAGAGAGCCAAGAAGTCAGCCCAGTAAATCATACCTGATAGAAAAGTCTGCATGGGGCTGTCAGGCATGAGCAAAGTACAAATAAACAGCATGACAGCAATGCAAACCTGCTGGAATTACAAAACAACAATAAAAAATAACCCCCCCCAAAACCAAGCAAGCAAACAAGAAGTATATTACAGACTCCATTTTAGAAGAAAACATAAGAAATAGAAGAAATTTTTTCAATCACTTTATGTTTTAGAACAATTTGACTTTATAAGAGAGCAAATATAATAATAAATCAAGAACTCAAAGATAATAAAACAATAAAATAAAATAAAAGCATTATGGAAGCACTATGGAATTAGATTAAACAATATCACCATTAGACTTATAATTGGAATGACAAAGAACATGATTTAAATATTGTTGAAATTTGAATTATTAACATAGAAGTAAGGCTTGAGACAATCTCAATGTAATTAAAAAGACAAAAGGTGAAGCAATGGAATTGAAGCTAACAGATATAAAAGACAAAAATAAAATTCAACACAAAAACATTGGGTGTCTCTGAAGAAGTATTTGAGGAAGTAACAGACACTTTTGTTGGAATTGAAGACAAAACTGAGTCTGCAAATCCAACGCTTATACACTGTTGGTGGGAATGCAAAATGGTGTAGCCACTAGGGAAAATGGTATGAAGGTTCCTCAAAACAAGTAAATATAGAACTACTATACGATCCAGCAATTCCTCTTCTAGGTATTTATTCAAAAGAATTGAAATCAGGACCTTGAAGAGATATTAGCACTCCCATGTTCACTGCAGGACTATTCACAATAACCAAGTGGTGAAAAGAACCTAAACGTCTATCAACAAATGAAAGGGTAAAGAAAATGAGTATATACAAACCATGGAATATTATTCAGCCTTCAAAAAGAATGAAATCTAGCCATATGTGACAAGATGGATGAACCTGGAGGACATTATGTTAAGTGAAATAAGCCATTCACAGAAGGACAAATACCATCTGATACCACTTATGTGAGGTATATAAAATAGACAAACACGTAGAAGTGCAGAGTAGAATGGTAGTTGCCAGGAGCTGGAGGGAGGGATAAAGGAGGAGTTGCTATTCAATGGATATAAAGTTTCAGTTATGCAAGATGATTAAGTTCTCGAGATCTGCTGTACATCATTGTGCCTGTGGTTGACAACACTGTATCATGCACTTAAAACTTCGTTAAGAGGGTAGATCTCATGTTAAGTATTCTTATCACAATAAGAAAGACCTCAAAGGATGTAGCACTCATAAGAACTTCTTGAAAGAAACTACAGTACATGCAAATAAAGCCACTGAAGGTATGAATGGAAATAGGGAACACAGGAATGTAGATGTTCTAGTAAATATTGGTGGTGAACGTTGAATCCATAAAAATTATGGTTAAAGAACAAAATGTGAATGTTATAAACACGGACAATGTAAACATAATAGTATAACTATAAATTTGAGGAAGAATGGGAAGAGAATAGGAAGAAAAGGGAGAATCTGAAAGTCTTTATCTTTTATAGCAAATTGCAAGGAGTGAAGAAAACCTGTGCCTTCTAAAATAAGTAGCTTTAAAAAGACTCCAGTCCTCTAAGGTTTTCAATAAACTCATTTCTTAATCTCAGAGATATTTTTCTTTTTAAAAAACATGTTTTTAAAAAGTGAGGAAACTTTTATTTGAAGTTCAACAGCTCCTTCAATTTCACTGTAGCTTCTTTCACTTCTGGAAAATCAAAGTAGATTGAAAATGAACACTTTTTAATGAAAAGTGCATATATAAGAATAAGCCCATTTTTTATAAATGGATTTTTCCTCCTCCCTCTTTTTCTTTACTTATCTATAATATCTGTTCGTTTTTCTGTATTTATGTGTAGAAAGATATGTGTGATCATTTTAACCTAATGAGAGCAATAGTTATTCCTGGCTGTGGGGTATTGATGTCTTTAGTTACATTTGGCTTTGTGATTTTTTGCATTCTTTACATTTTTATAATAGGCATGCATCATTTTTACCAAAAACCAAAGAAAAGAATAGAAATCGACATGACAAGATATCAATAGTGGTCAATTCTGGGCAGGGAGTAATTGGATGATTATTAAACTTTTTTCTTTGTACTTTTCTGAATTTTTTTTAAATTTTCAAAAAATTTATAGAGAGAAAAATAAAAAAGATAAGTTGAGAATATCTGCTTTATACCAGCTGAATCGCAATCATGCTGATCTCATTTACGAGCTGTCTAAGAAATTCAAGGACAGTTGATGGAACAGCTGGCTGGCCAGAATGGATTGTAGGATCTGTCATAATGAGCTGCAGAATGACAGGCTGGTGTGGCACACAGCCACTCTCGGGTGGTCGAGAAGAAAAGTGACAGTGTCTGGCTACTGGAAGTCTCTTTCAAGGCACTGGGAGAATCATAGAAATTTCAAAAGAACAGTCAGACCTATTCATCATTGCATATACTCAAATATGCCATGACTCATTTTTTCCCTTGAAGCATAACACCTAGTAAAGTCTGTGAACACTCATAGGTGTTAGTTTTTTCATTGACCTTATAATGGAATTTTATTCTACTTATTTAAGCATTCAATAAAGATGGAAATATGTTCATGAAAACTAAGGAAATAATAAAATTTTTATACCACAAATTAGAGTAGATTTTGCTATATTAACAGGAAGAATTAATATTTGCTATATAAACAGAAAGCGCTTCTTTCAAGATGTTGTTTGATGCTCAAGCAGTGACAGGTGAAACAAAACCAGCATGGCTGAAAAGTGGTGCAATAGTGATGTCCTAACCACACTGGCCTGACCCCTGGTGCCCTGAGACAGGCAAGTGTGGTGTGGAGTTTGAAGTCACATTCCCACTCATCCATTTACAGTTTCCTTTTCCAGAAAATGGAGATCCTAATGCCAGCTTTGTTGGTTTGATTAGGATGATACATGCCTAACAAGCAATAAACAGTTCAGCAGGGGGAATTACTATTGGAGCATGAAACAGAGCAAACCCCCTCTTTTTCTCCAAAATGACCACTGACTAGCTGCTTCCTGAAATATGTGGTTTTTTTTTTTTTTTTCCTAACTGCTCTCATTATGTCCAACTTAACCGATTACTGACCCACACAGGGAGTCCCCTGGGGAACTTACAAAATTAAACATGAATTAAACTTTATTCAGAGGGAGAAGGGGGAATGTTCCCATGCGCCATCTGTGTACTGAGAGCCAAGGGGCCACAGAGATGGTCGGGTCCAACACCCTCATTTTATAGAAAAAGACAGCGAGACCCAGAGAGTGTAGACTTGCTTGGACTTAATACTAGTAAGTAGTAATTCTGTGACAAAAGAACTCAGCACCTTGACATAGAGTAAACATCTCTATTTTGGGCTATCAGGCAAGTTTTCATGGAAGAACTGGCTTATAGAGAAGCTCAGAGACTAGATTGGGGAAAAAGAGTTGGTGCTGAAAACTGCTGCCATGGCCAATGGGCTACCCACGAGGATGGAATCTTTCCAGTAGTGCACGTGTCCTTATGCTGCTCTCTGCCTGAGGCGAAGCTGTCCCTTCCTTGTTGCCAGAAAGCCTTACCATCTTTTCTCCTCTTCTCACTTCATCTGCTGCTGAGCATACTGTCCGTCTCCAGAAGCATCACTGGGCCATATCTGTTCTCTGTGACGTATCCTTGGGGCTGGCATGGAAGAGACCTGAATGTGAACATTCCTGGGCCCCAGAGAAAACCTTGTCAAGGAACAGAGCCAGAGCTGGCACCAGCAGTGCTCCTGGACACAGAAGCCAGCGACGGGTGAAGGGAGAGGTACCAATTGGCAATTGGTGAGCTGGTGGTAGCACAATCAGGAACTAAGATGTGTCCTTTTGCACAAATATTGGGGTCCAACCTGGAGGGGTTTCTATCAAGATCCTGGGAAGGAGAAGATTGGTGATCAAATAGTGCAAAGAATAAACTCTTAGGCCCACAGAGGCGTAGGGGCAGGCAGGAGTTGCAGTTATGGCCTCTCCTGACTTCTCAGGCTGAGAAGGTCTCTAGCCTGAAGTCAACAGATTTAGCCAATTGTGACCCCTTCTGCAGGGACCAAAAGTCTGTATGTTGGAAGCACGCGCTTCTTTCAGGATGAGCCAGGCACATGCGCTGATGGGCCTGGGCTGAGTTGTGTGCTTTGCGAATTTTATCTTCAGCCCCCACCTGCCCCTTCTCTCACCTTCTTTTCCTTTCTCCAGGGTCTTCCCATTTGCAAAATCCAGAAAGCACACATTTAGAAATTCCAGGAGAATGGAACAAAAAATGCTTTATGAGAATGAGACATGATCTCATAGAAGAGGGATGTTTATTTACCTCAACCCTGGAGAAGTTCATTCTAAGAGCATAACTTCAGAGCCCATGAGATAAACACCTGTGAGAGTGCAGGATAAAGTAAATTAGGAGTAAAGAATGGCCATTGCCTTGGGCCCCAAAGTCTAAAGGAACTGGCACAGATTTAAATTAAAGACTGACTCTCAAAGTTACTTTTTCCTCCCCACTGACTTTAATTTTCTATTTTTGCTGTTTATTCCTGAACTCTCTTTATTATTTGGAAAGAGAGAGGGAGGAGAATATTCTTGGGGATTTGAGAAAATTGAGTTAAAACTAGTAGCTACAGACATTGGGTGTTAGTAACAACTCAGAGAGATAAAGTCAGTCCCTGCAGGGGTGGGTGTGGACTTAAGGCCTGGACTTTGTTTACTTCTATGCCCATTTTTTTTTTTTTCCTGGAATTGGCCTGTCCCTTATTTGGCCGTCCATTTGTTCTCCTTCTACTGGGGCTGTGGCATGTCCACTGGCCCTCTCTGGCTTTTATATGCTGAGCTGAAGGTTCCATAAACAAGGCACCCCCTACCCCCAAGTTCTTGAAGAAAGAAACCATTGGTGGACCTGACACAGAGTAGGTACTCAGATATTTGTTAAAGTAATAAATGAATATGTTCTAGGTTTAATGCAAATGGAGAAAATGAGGCTCAGAGACCTACACATCACTGTCCAAGGCTGCATCCTAGCAAGTAGCAGAGCTTACAGTCTCTTCATTGCTGGAGTCACTGGAGGGTAGGGTGTGTTGGAGCCATTAGCAAAACTTCCTGGAAAAGGTGGAGCTTGGGCTAGATGAGAAACAACTGGAGTAGAGGGGGAGAAGCAGAGCATCCCAGCAGAAGGCAAGCTGTGAGCCAAGGCTGAGAGGCAGTAAGGTTTGTGATTATTTAGGGAGCATTTTGAGGGGCTGGTTTGGCTGTAGAAGTCTGAGCATAGGCTCTGTGGCAGATAAGGCTGGGAAGATGCCCAGCTGGGAAGCACTGGCCATCTTTATCAATTGCGTCATCCTGGTTGTTGATTCCCAGGGCTGAGGAAGATGCTGTGGTGCATGCCCCACCCAGATGCCCCCTTCAGGACAAGCATGTGTTCCCCCAGCTGCCAGGAGTGTTGCCTACGGAGGGCTCATAGCTGAGTCCCCCCCGGGGAAGAGAGCTGCCTCATTCAACGTTGTACCCCCTATTCAATGACTAGTTGATGTGGGGGTGCCAGGCATGATCCTCTTGCACCAACGTGGATCCTAGCTTCCGAACTCCTGTGTGATGGGCCAAAGTCACTGCCCCAGTTCAACTCCTCTCTCCTTTGCATGTGAGGTTTGGGGGAGCACTCCCTAACACTTTCTGCAGGGACATCTACTGTCTCAGCATCTGTTTCCTAGGGAACCTGACCTAAGCCAGTAGAGACAGAAGTCGTCCTAGGAAGTGACTCTTAATAGTTTGAAGCTACTGGCAATGAAAATCCCATTGATGGTGGCAGGTGAAGTAAGGCCAGCCCTTGGCATGCTGCAATAGTGCCTTTGTGAGAACTATCTCCAGTGGTGACCTGGGATGGGATACTAGTGAGAGAAAATGCACTAGTGGGTGCAGTAGCTCAGCCACAGCAGAGGTTTGGGGCAAGTGGAAATTATAAGGACTACTAATTGAATGGCTCTTGCTGGGGGCTGTTGATGCACTGGTAAAAGACTGAGGGCGATCAATGATCAATTTAAGGCCACTGACTTGTGACAGGCAGAGGTCCTTCTTGATGGATATAAATATTCTTTCATTTCTTGCAGCTAGAGAGGAGGAAAAGCTAAAGAGCAGGCTCAGTATTTAATTACGAGGAGTGCTGATCTCCAGAGAAGGTTGAATTCACAATTCAGCAGGGGCAGCTCGCCAGCCAACACTCCAAATGGGAGGAAAGAGGACTCTGAGACTCAGGATGGGGACATCTGAGTTGATACACTCAGAATTTTTTTTTTTTTTTTATCTCCAGAATTCCCTGGACCTTCTGAGCCTGCAGAAGTGGCCAGTTCTGCTCTGTAGTTATCTGAGGCTTGAGCTATTGGAGCCTGGGACTAGGATGGTTATAGAAAGACTAAAAATGAAGAAAAGAATGTAGGAGATGATGGGAAGAAATGAGGTTTGTGTTCCAGTGATCACTAATGCTCCAGGGGTTAGTGGGGTAAGAGGCAATTTAATACATTGAAAAATAAAGTATTGCAAGAGAAATAAATATAGTTTGTCTATGTACAGATTAGGTATAGTAACTCTTACATGTCCTCAAGATAGAATGTATTTTTCTCTTTCCTGTTTTCCAATTTCCATTTTCAGTTTTATTTCATGAAATAATAATAACTCTCACAATAGTAATTAAACTAATAAATAACATTGTGCATTAGTGCATGAGACTGAAGAATGTACATTATAAATAACAATAGTTTATTTATGATACTGTCTCTATGCACGCTTTCTATTCTCCCAACAAAGTGCTTGGGGATCTCAAAAATCTGCCAAATAAATACGCTCGCACACACATGTATATACACAGGAGATAGAGTTATGTATGTATATTTCACCACAAATAAGAAATCTTCCAAATCACAGTTCATAAAAAAATGGTAATCCTAGAGTAAAATTCATTAGAGATGGTGGACATTTATTAAATTTATATACTACCTGAAACTTTTGGCTTTATGAATTTCAAACTCAATTTGGACATTTTTAGAATACCAATAGACAAAAAAGTCTTGCTAACATTATTGGCCCTCAGGTAGAAAAATACATTCACATGGCTTTTTTTTTTCCTGACAAAGCTATACATATCCTGTCAATTTCAGTGGTTTGCAGATGTCTGGATTCCTTGAACCAATAAATTTTTTTAACAAAGCTTTTGGGGACCAACACAGGGTTGCAGTCTATTTTGCCAATTAAGTTTATTTGAAAAAAAATCATTCTTCTTTTACTGTCATTATTCCATAAAAAGAATGAAGATTTAACAGCAAAAAAATAGGAAAGATGTAATCTCACAATAAAGAACTTTAAATTTATTCAATGAATTAAAAAATTAGCTTCATAAAAAACTCTTGGTTGTCTCATTTATCTCATTTTACTGGGGATCAGTGGAATATTTTGTCAAGATAGACATTGATACTATATATGCACAGAAGTTTAGGAACCACTAATGTAATGCACTTATATAAATTAGATTTAAGAAATTTTTAATTATTTCTACTAGAGAGATGCAGAAAGCATATCACAGGATGATTTGAAGTCTCTTGCTCTGGGGCAGCTCATCTCACAAGTTAGCATCAGCATCCCTTAGAGATCATCTTAAAACAGAGATTGCTACCCCAACCCCAGAGTTTCTGAGTCAGTGGATGGGGGAGGGCGTGGCAAGAATGTGCATTTCTAGCAAGTTCTCAGGCGATGCTGATGCTGCTGACCTGGAGACTACATTCTGAGAACTACTGCTCATATTAATAAAAGGCAATGGGTAAAATGTATTTTCGTTTTCTGAGGAATATTGTAATAACCTTTTTAGTTTTCTTATTACTCAAAAAGTAGATTCAGGCTGTAATTTCTGTTTTATAGAACAGAAAATGGCAAAAATCTTGCTCAAATGTTCCCATGGCCTGGGATACCCTTATTGCTTGGTCTTTTGAGTGAATGCTGACACGTCCTTCAAGAGCCTGTTTAAATATTGTCTCCTCTTTTCCTAACCCCTCTGGTGTACTATACCTAATCTTTCCTTCCTTTTTCCTTTTCTCTCCTGTTCCCTTCCCCCTGCTCCCTCCCTTCTTTCCATGTATATGTGTCTCCATGAGATTCTGGGCTTGCGGAGAACAGGAGCTGTAGCTCATTTATCTTTTAATCCTAGTATCTAGCATCATTCCTGGTGTTGCTTTTGTTCATCTGTTTGGCATATTATGGCGACAGCCATATTAGTGAGTTGAGTAATCATCTACTGGATTTGCTCTCTAGAGATGGTTTGGATTATTTAGTTTAAACATTTTGCTTCCTCTGCCCCCTGTAACCAGTGTTATTTTCTTAAATCATGTGAATAGCTTCTTAAGCTACACTTAATAAGTGTCTACTGTAGGGGTACACTCTACTAACCAATTAGTCAAGTATTAGAGCAAACATGTGGAAGTCAGTAGTCCTCGTATTTGTCAATTGCCAGACTAACTGGCTTCCCTAGGATAATAGTCTAGGGAATATATCCCTGACAGGGATATGGAATATATCCCTGGCAGAAGTTTGCATACTATTCCTACCAGCCTTGGGGGACATTAAAGTATGATGCTTTAAATATCCAAATTCCAAAATTCTTCAAGATTCTTTTGTGTATCAAAAATATATGGAGTAGTAAATATGCTTTGGGTATTTTTCCAAATTCCACAAGCAGGGATTGAAAGCTGGAGCCATCTGGAGCACCTGAGTTTTCTGGTGGCTCAATGCCCCTTCTCCCCATTTCTTGTGTGCTATATTTCTTTTGAAATCAGGGGACAAATACAATGGGATAAGAAAAATATTGACAGGGATGAATACATGCTAGATGCAGATGATTTTTTACCCTTGATTTCATGAATTTGTTTTTGCTATTTTGGCCAGATTTTCAAGAACAAAGATTCTTGTTTGTGTGACCCGGGTATGTAGGAAAAGGCTGATTGACTGCGGGAAAGAACAGACGAGATATGCAGATAATAGAATGGGATAGAATAGATCATGGAAGTTGAGGTCCTAGAATTTTTAAGTCATTTTCTTTAGCTGACATAAAATATAACATTCCTCCAAATACCATAAGATAATTAAATGAGATAAAAAGGGAGCATTTTATTAATTTTGACCAAAAGATGCCATTTTCCATCATACTTAGCGAAAGTTACTCATTACTTTTCAGACATGTTTAGATTGTTCGAACTCTTTCATTTCAGAAACATGGAGTATCCTCAAACAGAGCTACACAATTAATGAACATTTGTTTGAAGTGCTTTGTGACATTTCATTCAAAGGTGTCTACAAAATGCCACATGCTATTAGAAGCAGCAATCCTTGTTTTGTTTGTAGACAATTCAATTATGGAAAATACTCAGAAAGAAGTTGTGAAAAGAATATCATTAAACAACCAAGTAGCTCTCCTCTCTTATGTACATTCGCAAGAGGGCTCAGCTTGTGAGCTTGCTGGTCATTGAGTGCAGAATTGGATTGTCCGTTGACCAAGCATTTATTGAGATTGTTAGGGGTGGGAAGTAGTACATCGCAAGCTCCCTTGTAAGAATTTCTAGAATGTTCCAGGGAAAGGAAAGGGAAGAGTAAATTTATCTCTGGCCTTACTTGATGTTGAGGAACTCTTCTATGTTTAAGGTAAGAGCAACTCTGTTAAATAATATCCTGTTACCTCTTTTATTATTCTGGCCCAAAGTGAGTTTACTTCTCTTTAGTTTTATAGCATTTTCTGTCTGCCATTTTCTTATCAATTAATGATACATTGTTCCATGTCTTCGCAGGGGGAGGTCAGATTCCTGTCCACGGATTAGGCTGTGTTTCCTGGTGGGTAGGGTGCTTGCATGCTAAGAAGTCTCACACATAGGGACTGCCTCCCTGCAGTGGCTCCAGTAACTTGCTAGTGTTTGGACCAGCAGCCTTTGACAGGTCAAATCACCTTGACTCATTTACTCCCTCTTCTCCTGTGGGTGCTCAGTGTGTACAGCCCTGGGGCTGCCCCTGTACAGTGCCTCTAGTCAGAGGGTGGGACAATCCCAAGATTTGGGTTTGAGTTTAGGAAGATGGAAAAGGGCCATTTGGCCTTCAAGCGGAATACTGTATACTCCCCACGCCTCCAAACAGGTTATCAGCCAACGCTTCACAGGAGTTTGGAGCATGATTCCAGGTAATTTAAAATAACACAGTTCTTCAATTCCTATTTGTCATTGTCCCTCATATGAGAGATCTTACAGTGTGGAAGGAAGTGTTGGATAAGATAGCATTTGGGAATTCCTAAGTGTCTTTAGCTAATAGCATCTTAAACCGCATCAAACCCCAGACACTTTAGCTTTTTATTATCTCTCTATACATGCATGTCTTTTATTCATTTCACAAACATTTACTGAAGACACGCTATATTTTTCTGTACCATATTCAGCTAGACTGTAAATTTCTGGAAGAACAAAGGGATACATCTTAAACTTCTTTGTAGCTTTTTTTGCCCCCCCTCTTATTTTAGAATCTAGCAAAGTACTATTCAGTTTGTAGGCACTCAATAATTATTTTTAATTAAACAAAACACTGAACCAAATCTCAGCTTCCTAAAATCTCAGACAAGAAGACAAGTGTTGGGTAGAAGAGGGGAAACCTAGCAATTATTGAATACTATATGTCAGTGACTTTGCTAGCTACATTATCCAGCAGTTCTGCTGGCTGGAGCCCAGGGCCTTGTTCTAGGGACTTTGAAAGGAATTGTCAGGATCCCCTGTGGAGACAGTTCATGAGAAAGAGCATTCTGAGGCCACACCAAGTATTGGTTTCTGGAATGACAAGCCACATGAATTCTCCACTTGAGAGCCACACATAAGATAAAAGATGGACTACTGGGAACCCAGGGCTACAAAGAGGCTGCCACAGGAAGGCCCAAGGGAGAGTTGGATGTGGAGCTTGCCAAGAAGAAATAAAGAGAATAGAAAAAGGACAGGTGATTTGCAACGAATGTCATCTTTTCCAGTGCTCCTTGTGAACAGATGAAAACAGCTGTTGGACATACAGGAATTATTATTCTGATCAGGGTCTGAGTCAAGAGAGGCCCAGGGTTCTGCTCAGGTTGCTAGCACATAAAAGACTGAAGGAATGCCAGAAAAGTATATAAAAAATATGGGTGTTTTTAAAAATCTTAGAAAATTTTTTCAAATACACACACACACATAAACACACACATTTTATTTGAAGATAATGCAGACAATCTAAACATGAGGCTCTTTCGAAGGTGAGGCCCAAATGTCCCTCATGCTTAATTGGCGATATCTCCCATCCTCATGCTATAGGCAGGGAAACTGAGGCTTGGAAAGCATGAGTGATTTGAAGAAAGTCACACTAGTAGGTATTGGAGACAAGGTTTAAACCTGGATCTATTGGACTCTAACTGTCCGCCGCCCCCATCCCCGCACTGTTCCCCGACCCCTGACTGTTTTTAAAACTACCCCATATTGTCCAGGCAGGCATAGGATCTGACAGCAAGGGCAGTGTTGCAGGTAGGGGCAACACCCTGTAGCTGTACCTACTGTTTGATTCTTGTTTACAAAGCCCAGGCAATGGTGGCTGTCCCCCACCAACTCTGCACCCTTGCTTGTTGTGCCTGGTTCGCTGCAGACCTGGTAAGAAATGTATTGTAATAGTCTTACGGAGTTCGAATTTGTTGGGTAAAAGAACCTGCCACTGCCCCAAAGCAGAATGAAATGATTCAAAGGGCCAAAACAATGTCCTTAATGACTTGATAGTTAAAACAACACTAAACAAACGCAGTTTAAATGTAAGCAAATTACTTGGAAAGGAAAAAAATACTCAAAGTCTTTCAAATGATATGTTATTTGTTTAATTAGAACAGAATCGTTTTTTTTTTTAAAGCCACTGACAATAGAATCCTAAATGAATTGACAGAAAAAAGTAGTAATTAAAGACATCTTCTTTGATAATAGCCCAGGAATAAAAATTCTCCATGAATTGCGAAGTTAAAGGATACTTAACACGGGATCCTAAATAAAGAGGGGTTGTGAAAATGCTTGAGTTGCTTTCTTAGTTCAGGCCCTCTTAAAGCAGAGCTGAGCCAAACACTCCATGCAGGGAGTTTATTTGGAAGGTGATCTTAGAAAGCACAAGTGAGGGAGATGGGGAGGTAGGACAGAGAATAAAGTCCGTCAGTGAGCAAGATATTGCTCTAGGCGACTGGGGCTGAATCCTGTTGGGGGCGTTCTGAGAGACTGTGTAGAACATATCTTAAAATTGTCCTGCTAATTGAAGGACTGCTGAAGATGGGGCAATTATTTACTATCCCCTATTGAGCTGAGGGTTACTCTTGGGAGCATTAAATCCTGGGCACTTCCAAATTTCCCTGAACAAGCTCCCAGGGTGCCAGAGAAGACCCTTCAGACAGAGAGACGCCCCCTTGAGGTGAGAAATGGGGAGCTCCTGGCATGCATATAACTGTCCTTGAAGGCTGCTGGTGAACTCAACTCAGAAATGGGCCAAGGGAATGTGAGGCCACCAGCATCTGCTCCAGACAGATTTTTGTAAGATCCTTCTAGACCTGCACAGTCCAACAGAAATAGAATGCAAACCACAAATATGAGCCATATAGGCAATTTGGAATTTTCTAGTAGCCACTTTGAAAAAGTAAAAAGAAACAGGTGAAATTAGTTATAATGTGTTTATTTAATTAAATATGTCCAAAATATTATCATTTCAACATATATGCAATATAAAAAATTATGACCATACAATTCTAGATAAATATAAAAAAGACACTCATTTGGGAAAGGCATAGAGCAAAATTTTTTCTGTGATTTTCTTCAAAATAACACTTGAGTTGTAATCTCCCCAAATATCATAGAGTTACTCCTTTTATTTTGTGAACATCATTAAATGATATCCTTTCATAATTTATGAACTCTTTCAGGAACTTTCTCTGTTCTTTTATTTCAGATTCTCTTCTTCTGGTTTGTGTGGCAAGGACTGCCATGATTAATTTTTCTTCAGAAGGCTGATGGGGAGAAGGTCTCCAGGTCTTTTTGCCATCATAAATTTACAGCTTACAGGGCCCATAATCAGGGCTTTCCATGGAGGTTTGGGGTAGGGGGGATGGGGAATGCACCATTTGGCCTGGACTCTCAAAGGTTGATATTGCCAAATGAGGTTCTACATATAGTTACACGGCAACAAACAAACAAAACATTGATTTTTCTGATCCTCCTTGAAGTTAGCAGTGGCCACATATTTTAATAGTAATGTTGGCCCATGAGATATAAACAAAAATCTGCTGGTGCTTCTTCTTCCTCTTCTTCTTTATTCCTTCTTGGAACTTAGACATGATGACTGGCATTGTGGCAACCATCTGGCAACCAGCATTAAAATGAAGTCCAACATGCTAAGGATGCTAGAGAAAAAGACAGGAGAAGATTTGGTATCTAATGGCAACTTTGGGCTTCTTCACCAGTCCTCAAAGTACTTTCAGACTTGTTATTATGTAAGACAAAAAAATACCTTAAATGTTTAAGTCACTATTAATTAGATTTTCTTATACTTGGAAAAAAATGAATTCCTATCTGAAATAGAGGCACTGCCAAAATTACCACTGAAAAACACTCAGTATGCATTTGCTTGCTTGCTGTTCCCTGCAAATGGCTAATTAAGCAGTCATCCAGAAACACAAAACAAATACACAAAACACTGTAAATCCGAAGTTATCAATTATCCAGAGACCTAATTAGATATTTTATATTTCAGAAAAGGTATAGACTGATCAAAGCATGTACCATCATGTTCCAGACCCAAAGTCACTTATTTAAAATGATTTCAATTTCTTCTTCCAATCATTACTTTCTTCATTTAAAGGGGATCAAAAAAATCACTTAAGATCATTCATCTTTGGGGCCCCAGATCTTGTCTTGAGCCTGGCAGGTAGAAGGCAATCAGCAAATGCTTATCCTATAAATAAAATGATAACAATGTACAAGTAAAAATCACTTTTCATTCAGGATTTGTTCATTTTTATCCCTTTTTGGGAAAGCTTCTTCCTCAGGGTTTTAACAAGTTGTCCCCAGTGGACAATATTGGCCCAGGCTGTAACTACCCCAAAGATGTTTTCTGGAAGTTGTCTGGGATCTTCCCAAAGGGGGAGAGAGACAGAAGGAATAGGCAACCCAAATTAGGGAATTATTTTTCTCAGAAGAATTTCCCCTCCCATAGTAACTGCCTAGCATTTCTAGGAACTGCAAATGAGGAGTTATAAGTTTCCAAATTATCTTTACTTTCTTGAACAAAAAAATCCCACATGAGTACTTTTTAGAACCACGTGGAAATTCTGTGCCTCTTCCGTGTGAGTGAAACTCAAGGCAACTACTAAGGAAGGATGAAAGCCTGAGTTCAGATCTGACAACCTGTATGGGAGAGTCAGAACCCAGTCTTCTGACCAACCCACTTTCTGTAAGTGGTTGTTAAAATAAAGCTTCTTTAGTGGCTCATTCAAATTCTCTGTGATCTTCTGAGGAAAAAAATATGCAGAGTTCTGGCTTCTACCTTTATCTCTTGTTTTATAGTTGAACTTTTGCAACTTAACTTTGGGTTGGAACAAATATGCTAACTGTCTGACCTCAGATAAGTTACTTAATTTCTCTGAGTATTAGTTGTCTCATCTTTCAAATGAGAATTAAAATAATATCAATTATTATAATTGAAATAATACCAAATAATACTAGTCTTATTTGGCTGTTGGGATGGTTAACTGAGATAATATGTGTATAATGTTTAGCACAGTGCTTTGCATAGACTAAGTCCTTAATCAATGTTAATTGTTATTAATGAAATTAATACTATAAAATTGTTAATTATGAATCATTAATAATTATTCATAAATACTATTTACAACAGTCTGATAAGAAATTTATGTTAGATTAAGGCAGATAGTGCTGACTTATTTTCAGGATCACATGACCCCCAGGTTTTTTTTTTAAATAAATTATTGTAATGACTTATACAGAGTTTCTTTGGTTTTCTTGTTTGATCTGCTGGAGGGTTTGTTCGGAAATCATGGCCAAGAACTAGAGCATTAACTTGAAGAAAGAGATTAAGAGTTTTCTCTCTAAGTTGTCCTAGAAAGTAATGGGAAGTGAATCAGTAAAATTCAACTTTCTTTCCCTAACCCATGCACTTGGATCAGAACAACATTGTAACATTAGTTTCTAATGTCTTTCTTTTCAACAATTCTTTGGCTATGGTGAAGTAGAATTGGGATTCTTAATATCCGAAGAAACCTCATTTGTGTTTAGTTCTGACCCTGTCTGGGCCTGAACTTGGCAGTTGTGTAAGAAAAAGTTGTTTTAATATTTTTAGAATTGAGAAAGCTTAGCCTTTAATTCAATCAGAGCTTGGAAGAAGGAGGCTGAGGCGGAGGGGTTCTTTGTTTTGTTCCAACTAGTTTACCCTGAGTCTGCAGCTGGTTAGAGTTTCTAAGAGGCTGTTAGTTCCAATTAATTTGGTATACACTCCCATATATGTGCTTGATGAATTTAGAGCAGCAACGAATTTATCTGTGCACCGGCCATAAAATTTCCATTACTTTTCTTAATGAATTTTACATTTGATTCAAAGCTTTTTAAAAAGTTTCTCATTTGTTTCTCAGGGCTTTCCTCCCCTCCTTCTATATAATTCTTGTCAAAATAAGAACTTCACTCAGGGAGAGATTGGACATTTCTATAAGGCATTTTGCTTTTGAGACCCGGGAGACTTTGTCTCTCCCAATGTCTGTAAACTTCAAAGGCTGCATATCATCACACACTTCTTGGGCTCCAAAGTAGGGCAAAATATGAAGTCTCAGCTGAAGAGGATGGTTTTGCCAGAAAGTTCAATTATTGGTTGCGGAGGGAAAAGGTGTTGATCTATGGAGCAACTGGCGAAGGAGGAAAATAGATAATTCTGTTGCAAAAAATATCAGGTCTGAGTTCCCATTCCTCAGCTCTGTGCTTCCTTTTAGAAGAGACAGCTGGCAAGATGAAAAGCACTGGGTGCTGTCAGTCTGACTCTTGGCTAAAATCTGGCCCTAAGTTTCTCAAAACCTAGAAGGGAATGACAGAAGCTGATAAACCTACATTTTAAAGCTCTAAGCAGCCGGGCATGGTGGCTCATGCCTGTAATCCTAGTACTCTGGGAGGCCGAGGCGAGTGGATCGTTTGAGCTCAGGAGTTCGAGACCAGCCTGAGCAAGAGCAAGATCCTGTCTCTACTAAAAAAATAGAAAGAAATTAGCTGGATAACTAAAAATATATATAGAAAAAATTAGCTGGGCATGGTGGCACATGCCTGTAGTCTCAGCTACTCCGGAGGCTGAGGCAGAAGGATCGCTTGAGCCCAGAAGTTTGAGGTTGCTGTGAGCTAGGCTGACGCCACGGCACTCTAATCCGGGCAACAGAGTGAGAGTGTGTCTCAAAAAAAATAAAATAAAACTCTAAACAATTTTATTTCTTGCACTATATAAAGACTGGAGTATACTTTTGAAGCAGCCTGTTTCTTTGTTCAGGCAGTACCACCCAAATGCACAATTTTATTGGGTAAATGTAATCACATCATAATCAGAAAATGTGTTTGAGAGGCTGTGACTCTAAGGAACTAAACTGTGAATGTTTATGTTGTCAGCTTCTTGCATGTCTGAAGACTCAATTTCTTTTAGAAAGATGCTTTTCTGTGTATCAATTCAGAATGGGCTGTAGGTTGAAAGTCTCAGTTGTTCTTGTGCAGGAGTGAGGACTGGCAGATGGCAGGAAGGACGGCAAGGCAATAAGAAAGGAACAGGGTTGAGCTGGGGGGAGTTGACTCTAGACTGTGGCCTTAATGCCTCACGTGGTGCTGTAGTGGTGGGAACAGCTCAGAATTCGATGTCGAGCCTCTCTGTTGATGAGTAGGGGTCAAATCTCATCCTACCAAGTAGCCATTGGTTTCTTTTGGAAGGAGTAGAGGTTTCCTACATTCCTATTGCCATTTGTTGTGGGAAACAGCAGGGACTGAGCACTTAGAAGGTGGACCTTAGACTGGGGCCCAGCTGAGCTTTGTGAAATGGCCTCGTCATGGAGGAGCACAGACATGGAGGCAACACTCCAAGGGTAGGGGGCAGGTGGCCTGCCTGAAGAGAGAGATGCCGCCTGCAGGGCATTTCTGACCATGGGCCTTGCTTGGAATCCTTGAGACAGCCAACTCTAGGAATTGCAAGTCATTTTCTGCATCCAGTATTTTCTGTTACCTCTGGGCCTCCAATAAAATCATGTTAAATATTATGGTAAAATTTGAAGTCACCTTGGTTCAGAATGGTAAAAGAATAGCAGCTACTCCTGTGAGTGGGAGGAGCCTGCCAGTGGGTAAGGCCTGCTAGTGGGAGGGGCTTGCTGTGGGACGGGCCTGCTTTGGGAGGGGCCTGCAGGAGGGCCCCAAACTGAGTTTATAAACGTGGAGTGGAAGTAAAGTACGTTTTGGAAAATGTAAGGTTTGAACTGACTTTTGAGGAGTAGCTATGATAAAAAAAAATGGTAATGAAAGATTGGAACAGTAGGCAGAGAGACCAGTAAGGAAGCTTTACCCATACACTGTAGAAAATGAAAGGAAGGGGTAGGTTTGAGAGACGCAGCCCACAGACTGCTGGTCATGCTGTCCGTCTGGAAACTGTTCCACTTCTCGTGGAACAGAAATTATCTCTGCCTCATATTCACCAGCACAGAATGGGACCATTAACAGTAGAGCAGGTATCCAGTGCTTTGTAGCTACTCGGTGTGTTCTAAGCACTTCTCGTGTCCTATGAGATGGGAACTATTACAGGTGGGGAAACTGAGGCAGCGGCTGGCGAGTAGCTTTCCCAAGACTCTTACTACTGCACGGTTAGAGTGACTTGTTACACTCCTCTTCCCCTCCTTACTTGGTATTTTCTGTGAAGAAATAAAATAATAATTGTGAAACTTACTTCACTTCTTTGGGAGGAAAAATGTGAAAAAAGTCTTTTTTTCCTCTTTCATCATCTGCTGAGCCTCCCCCCAAAGTTAAAAACATATATAAAATTTGAGCACTCATTGCTCATAAATTCTGCAGGACTACACCATCCTGCATCCTTCTTGACTGTGAAGCGATGATATCTTGAGAGGGTTGCTGCTGTTTCCAAGAGCAGGGAAAGTGGGAGTCAGCTACCTTGAAGCAATGGCTACATGTTAGTATGACATTACATTTTCAAGGCTTTTTCGCCAGTGTTGTCTCAACTTACTCTAATAGCTTGTGAGGTAGGCCATATATTCCAGACGAGGTGACAGTCCTAGACAGACTGAGTTGTCTAAGATCTGGCCACTTTAGTACAGGAGATCCTCTTCCTGACTCCATCCCTGCAGTCCTCTCCTGTGACCTATTCAGGGGCTTTTGCTGTTAACGGAAAATAGTGAGAGCTTCTCTGCTGCCCCTTCCCCCACTGGATTCATGACATTCATGGTGTTTCTGCATGAGTCTCTGGGTTGTGGCTGTGAAGATGGAGGTGCTGTTCTAAGCTGTTCACGTACAGAGGGCCCCTCTGGAAGCCTTTTGAGTTAACACATAGTATGCAGGAAAAGAAGTCAAAGTTATTCTTAAAAGCTGTGTTCACTTGGGCTCTCTGAGGAGAAGCACTGATATTCCCCACTGCCCCACCTAGCAGAACTTTCCTCACCTTTAATTTCTATCCCAGTTTGTGGAAACTTTTGATTTGGATCTCTGTGCAGTGATGTATTCCCAGTGGGATCAGGCCACATCACCTTATCAGACCCACTCTGATAATTACAGCAAAGTGTGTGCCAGCCAGGAGCCACTGGTTAAGGACCGCTTGGGACTCAGAGCTCTGAAGGGCCAAGTTTGTTTCCACATACTGAATTGTTCCTTGACCTCATTTTTTTTCCTTTACCAGTGGGGCGCCACGTGGGGAAGAATGCAGACTGTGCAATCCCGCCAGCAGGAAGTGTGAGAAGCTAGGAAATTACTGTATGTCTGAGCTCTCCATAGAACTATCAAACAAGCTCTTTTGGAACAGCTGGGTGTTAGCATTAAAGAGAGGGTTGAAGGAAGAGGCACTGATGTTTGTAGAATGATACTTGTTACACAGCCATGTCCAAGACCCCTCTGCCTATCATGAAAGCCTCAGGCATTCCTTTTGCCTCTTCTTCATGCTAATTGCTTGGTATCCAAGGCTTAATAGACCTGTGCTTCCTGTGGAGAGTGGGCTCCTGTTTGAGAGCTGCATCCCTTGACCCAAGTTGTCTGAAAGAGAAGGTTCCAAAGGTTACTGTTTTATTGAGTTGCTGACAAAGCATTTCAAATGACAACTATGTTCCAATTTTGGGGGTGCTATGAAGACCCCATCTCCTGCTGGGATCTTTATTTTAGTGTCTGAAATCACAAGAAAGGTTGTGCAAGTGAGTCCAGGGTGCTTATGAAAGGGCATTGGGTATCTTGAAGGATGCGGATTTTCCTACTGTACTCATTTAGGTGTACAATGATTTATTTTGGGTGACCGGCTCCCCCTCTACCTCTCTAGACAGAAAGTAAGTAGAGGGCAGGGCTTGCATCATAGACATCTTTATATCTTCTGATTCTAGTAAATAATCTACCCTCAGTAAATATTTGTTGAGTAAAGCTTTTCATTTAATTAATTTTAGATGGTACATAAGACTATTTTTATTTTTAAAAACTAGATTTTCATTGTAAAAGTAAAGCAAATGTATGGTAAAAACTAAGAGGACAAAAAGATAAAATTTCCACTATGCAGAGAAAATCATGATTAGTAGTTTCCTATGTCCAGTGAGTCTTTATCTTAAGCACATTTTTATTGTCACAAGTGGGATCATATTATACTTACATTTGTACACTTAGCCTTTTTGTAGTTAACTATCTATCTTGAACGTCTTTTTACAATAGTGCATGTAGATCTACCCCAATCTTTATAATGGCTGCAGTCCATTGTACGGATTTTCTGTAATTTATTTAACCAATTCCCTACTGATGGCATACAGAATGTTTTCAGATTCTTGGTTATTACAAAAGATACTGCAGCAAACATCTATTTATGTTTTTATTTGTATATCTGTGGGATAAATTCTTGGAAGTGTAAGTTTATGAGATGTTACCAGTTATCTTTCAAAAAATGTCACCAATTCACACTTTCACCAACAGTGTATCCACATGACCATTTCTTCACATCCTTAGCAACACTAGGGATTAGCAACTGCTTTCATCTTGTCAGTTTAATAGGGAAAATAGTAACTCCTTTTGGTCAAATTTGAATTTTTTAAATTATGAGTGAGTTTCAGCTTTTCATTTAGGGGCTATTTCATTTTATTTACTGTGAACTACTTGTTCAGATCCTTTGCTAATTTTCCAATTGAGTTGCTTGTCTCTTTTTTTTTTTTTGGAGATATGCAAGGAATCTTAATTCATTTGTGGCAGTATGTCTTTGTCACATTTCTTAAAAAATTTGTCAAAGTTTAGCATTTACCTTTTGACTTTGAATAAGACATTTTTATTGTAAAGAATTTTAACACTTTACATAGTTAGATTTATCAGTCTTTTGTTCTTCTGAGCTTTATGTCATGTCTAGAAAGGATTTTGTCATTCAAGATTATAACACAATTCACTTAACTTTTTTTACAAATACATTTATGATATTATCTATATTTAAATATTTGATCTATATGCAATTTCTTTTGGTACAAAAAGTAGTAAAGAGATCTAGATTTATTTTGTTCAAAAGGCTAGGCATTTGTTCTAGCTTCATTTTTCCCTCACTCATTTGAAATGACACCTTATTATATATTAACAAATCATTTTTTGTGTATGTGAGGTGATACATGGAAGTATTTAAAGGAGACCAGCATGCCCTTTTCCAAATACCTCCTGTATATACATTTCTTCTTCCTTCCTAGGTGAGTCCTTTGGAATTGTTCCCAAATATGGACTCGAAGATTAAAAAAAAAAAAGCCTGAGGCTGAGGGCAGAAGAATTGCTTGAGCCCAGGAGTTTGAGGTTGCTGTGAGCTAAGTTGGATGCCACAGCACTCTAGCCCGGGCAACAGAGTGAGACTCTGTCTCAAAAAAAAAAAAAAAAAAAAAAATCAAAAGTCAACGTTTTCTACAAGAAATAGAGAAAGGAAACATTGTGATCTAAAACCATGCTTAATGCTACATACATTTTGGGTAGTAAAGAAAGATTGGGTGAATTTTGCATTTTGAAAAGATTTCTGGAGAAAGCATGGCTACTGCATAGGCTCAGATTCCTGGTCAAAGCTGCAGGCCTGCTGAGTTTCTCTTCACTCTAATCCGGTCTCACCCTCAGTCAGTCAAACACAGCAGTCTGTTCCTTGCACACAACTCTAGGGTCAACATCTGCCTCCCTCCCTGGGGTAGGGCATGAGTCACTGCTTGTGGAGCTTGGCTCAGTGGAGAGGCCTGCCTTTTACCCACATCTTTTCATTATGAATGAAAAGGCTTTTGATCGTGCACACTGCTGTTTACTCTACCATCATTTGTCTGCCTCAAAGCAGAGGATTTGGCTTACTGAGAAGTAATTAAATTAACCCAAAGTCCAAACCCTAAGAAATGAATGAGTATTATGCCTCAGTCTCAGGGAAGGGACCCCCTACTCAGGAGATATGTGTTTTAGGAGGTGTTTCCTTTCATAATTCTGCTAAAATTTGGATCCTAGACTTAATCTTGGAAGTGTTAACTAAATACATGAGTCTGGGCAGGTTTCCCCTTCGCTCAAAAGAATCTAGGTCTGCAGACAATAATTTGATTATTTACATCCCACAGACCCATCCTGGAAAACTTAAATGTAATGTGTCCTTCAGGGGGTTTCAACATGGCTCTTTTGTTTGTGGTTAGGGGAATAAAAATTAAACAAATAAAAATTCAAACTTTGTACCATACCACACACAGATGTATGAGAAAAACCAAAAAATTTACTTCTAAACCTTAGCTCGATTGTTAAAGCTTTCTAATTTTCTTGTGTTTTTCCAGCCAAAATGAAGAAATTCCCCAGAGATTTCTCTAGCACTTTTCATCTGATGCTGTCAAAGCACTTTACACCCGCTATCTAATTAAGACTCTGAACACCTCAGTGAGAGAGGGAAGCGTCAACACCATAAACCTGACAAATAGAAGCTGGATTCCCTGAAAACCTAACTAAATAAAATAGCTCTGCGTACATGATGAGACCGCACTCAATTTAAAGCATTGAAAAGTTTGCATTTCCCCGGGTTGTAGACTCCTTAGTGTCTCCTAGAGCATCCAGATCATTCCACTAACAATTCTATGTTGCAAGAATATTTGAAGCAAGTAGTAGAGTTTCAGAGAAATATCTCAGGCATTAAGACATCAGAAAAGGAATTGAAAGGCAAAGAAATACAGAGGAAGGATTTAGGGGGCATCTGTTTGCATGGTGTAGTTTCCAGTAGATAACTGGGAGCTGAGTCATGGAGAGGAATTGTTCTTTGGGCAGTCTGGGCAAGGTTCAGGAGGCGTATGTGAGAGAGACTCCCAGAATATGTAATGGTGTCAGGATTGTTAGTTGCAAGTAGCAGAAACCAACCCTGGCAAAAAGGAAACTTACTGCAAGTATATCAGGATCTCTCAGACTCAAGAGGAGTCTCAACAGAGAAGAACCAAGCAAGCTCCAAAGGACAGGAATGGAAGTAATAGTTCTGCAGAAAGAACAGTCTAGTTTCTTCTTGCTGCTACTTTTGCCATGAAGAATGGCCTTCATTATTCCAACATTTTTGTGACGCTCACTCATGGATCTAAGTTTTGGGGGACAGCATCTGCTTAGCCTAGTCCAATTCATTTGTCCATCTTAGGTTGTGCAGGGGCAGAAGGGATCTGCCTCTTTCAGCTTCCTTAGTGGGAGGGAGTATCTAGGACACAACGGGGTCCTCCTCAAAGCATATGAGGAAGTGAAGGGCCTGGAATGTGCACAGCCAGAAAAAAAGAAAATGTTCACAGGAATCACTCTTCTCCACTCAGCTGTTCTTGCTTGGAATTCCAGTTCTGAAATTTAAAGTGTGTAGGCTGTAAGGTGTGTGTATACACATGGAGATTGCTCTGGCAGAGGGGTGACTGGCTTACTTTTGTCCTGGTAATAGCAGGGGGTGTCTCACAGAACAGGTCTGTGTTTGTGTGATGTTCCTTTTCTTCATATCCTACGCCTTCCTCCACTGGTTATTTACAAATGTCCACCTTGGCAGGGCACGCAAGCTGGGCAAGGTACATATAGATGCCACCTCTGACCCTTCTGTTTTCCTTTGGTCAGTAAGGACAATAGTGCCCTTGGGCAAAAAACAAAACTGGACAGATATGACTTTATTATTTGTGCTGGTATAAACATCGATTAATCTGATAATTTCACTCCAGTTTGTAAACATGCCTCTGCCCTGTCGTTCCTGAGCCTAGAAGGCCTAGTGTCACTGCTTCCTCTGAATCCTTATGGCTTATATATTCCCTATCAGACAGTTGAGGATGTTGTCCCACACTATTGCTTTGTGGTTGTTAGTATTATTCACTTCTTCTTTTCAGCATTTGAAGAGCTCTTGAAACATAATCTTCTTTGAAAAACTGATTTTCAAACTGACATGTTTGGATGAAATCCAGGCAGTCAATCAGCCATACAGATGTTTTGATGCCACACTTCTGAATATATGACAACACGGGATAATCAACTGTGAGTTCCAGTGATCATTCACTCTGTACCTTTGGTGCTTCGTACTACTATCAGTCTGAAAATGAAATTTTATAACTCTGTCTTCATCCTCCACCACTCAATTCTTTTGATCCTAAATTTGCATTCCTGTAGATGCTTATATACTGATCCAGCTTTTTCTGATTGGTGTATTTTTAAGCCTATTGGCATCAGTGTAACACAGCTAAGATTGTAAGATCACACAAAATTAGGACCCAGGACCCTTTGTTCAGTGTCCAACAGGGAGGGCAAATGACTTCTGGTGAGCGTGGTGTTAAAGACGGTGACAATGATTCACAGTTAGAGAAAGCCTGAAGCTCTAGATAGGATTAAACAGCTCTTCTTGCCTCAGAAAGAATGCAGACCATCTATGTTACCTGTTAAAAACCAGTCTTCTGATATCTGTTAGTCTATTCCTGAATACTGTGTTTTATACCAGCTAAATCTCTAGGTATTAGGAATACAATTTCCTGCTCCATGCGGGGCTCTGTCTAAAGGCTACCATTAGTTTCTGTTGACTGAATTTTATTAATAGGTTAAACGATTTTCACATGTGAGGCCTATTGAGCACTTAGGCTTGTGGGGAGGATAGGTGCAAATTTTCAGCTATTAACCTAGAAACTTCTTGTGCTACTGAAATATTTTGTCTCACGGAGGGTGCCAGCTAGGGTTAGCTATAGCATCAGAAATGACAGCAAAGACCTATCTGTCTCTGTAAATACCCTGTACTATGCCCAACTTTGCATTTACCAACCTCCTGGTACAGAAAGACTGATGGGACAGGATGTGTAGACAAGGTGCTGAATATTTCAAGGATCTCATTCCCATGACACTGACCAAGAGGTACAGCTAGATATTGAGGTGGGAGGGCTACAGCAAAGTTGTATCCGCTTTTGAAATGACAAATACAAACTCCTTTCCTTGGATTTACATTGCACGAATCTTAAAGAACTTCAGCTGGCAGGTATAATATTAAATACTGAATCGATGCTCCCATGTGTAGGAGAATGAAACATGACATAAAAATCCCAAGGCTGTGATTCCACCTCAGGCACTCAGACCTTGCCTGTGACCTTGGCAGAATCATTCAGATTGCCATAAGCCCCTCTGTTTTCTGTCTTGTTAAATGGAGAGAATAATACTATGCACTTACCCTGGGATGCTGCTGTGCGGATGCACCAGGCATTGCTTACCAAGTACTTCCCTGCTCAGAGAAGGCACGAGAGAGAAGCTGCATGCTTTGGCTCAGATCTGCACTGCACTCTAAAAAGATTTTTTCCCCCTCTCTGCCTTCCTATCGTTGGGTTTAGGAATAGGAAAACATTGGTGTAGATAGGCAGGGGCCAGGCATTTTACAAGCAAAGGCATCATCATTACTCTCTAGATCTGGGAGCCAGAGACGAAGCCTGGGGAGAATATTGCTATGGAGGGCTCTTCCATCGCCAGGCTTTGTTTTCTCCTGTCTCCCGCTCACATTCCTTTTGGGTTCTTTGTCTGTCTTCACCAATGTTAGGTGAAAAACAAAAATGAAGCAAACAAAGAATTTTTTGATTATTTAGGCAGGATTGATTTTTTTCAAATGGACTTGTAAAAAAGGAATTACAATATACAAAGAAACCTAGAAATGAGTGAGAATAGATTTCTGATTCAAACTTTATGCCTTGTTCCACAGAGGTGACTGGGAGTCTGTGTTTCTGGGGAAGCGCAGTGATGGTTAATCCAGCTGAAGTGCTGCTAGCAGGGCCTGGCACACCACAGGTGCTCAGTAAAGGTGGTGGTTGCTGCTGCTGCTGTTGTTATTATTACTGATTCTGTACCTCACTCTGTTTCAGGGTGCTGCTCCTTTGGAACATCCCTTTTTCTGAGGTTGGGGATTTTTCTCTCTTATTTACTGTTTTCTGGGAGCCAAGCACTCTGGCATTGTCCCTTAGCTAGAAGGACTTTTAAGTGTCACAGAGGTAGCTGTGTTGCATAAGGTAATACAATTTAACGAATATTCTTTAAGGGGAGCCTAGGGGATAAAAAGGATGAAGTTAAGATCAATCTCTACCCCCAAGGAGCTTTCATACTGATGGGGGAGTCAGACAAGTACCATGCACTGTACCATAAAATAATTTGTTATTTTAGAAAAGAAAACAGATCTTTGATGGCTGGCCCTGTGGAGACCAGGGAGGCTCCTCAGACTTAGCATCCTATCCAAGCTTGCCTGGGTCCAAGACTCTGCTCCGTTCCCTTCTATCCCACTACAGGGAAGAGTTTGCTGCCCTGTTCTCACAGGGAGTTTTTCTCAGAAAAATGCTAATCTTCCAAGTGTTAATGGTATGAAAAAATTGAGCCTCAGGTAAATGATTGATGCAAATCCCAACTTTCCCGTATAAAGGACCAAGGGAAGTGTTGCCTCAATGAGAAATCCCTAGGATGTTGCAAAAACAAGGGAGAACAATATTTTCCCCAGGTCAGGTGCCATGGAAAGGGAGGATATGATGGATGGGCAAGCATTTAATCAACTCTCAAGCGTCCCAGCTACCAGGGAAAATGGAAGTGTGCCCTTAGTTTATTCTGAAATACGAAGGCTCAGAAATGAAAGACTTTGTTCTAAGGCCTTTTGAGAGTGGAGGCTGGTGGTCCTTGAGCTTCAGGATTGCTATTAACACCCCAGGCAGCAAAGCTGGGATGATGGAATGATTCACGGTCTTGTCAAATGCTCTTGTAGTTTGAAATGTCACATTAAGTAACTCAAGTTGCTCTCATAAGGGCAGTGATAGTTTGCAGTTTATAGAGAGTGGGGCTCTGAATTTCCATTTCTAATTATGCTTTTTGTATTAATCGTGTCCTTTATTTTTTGTGTTCTGATGCTTTGACAGCTGGGGCCTTGCTGACCCTGAGGCCTTTGACATCCAGGGTCAGCTTGTTTGCAAAGACAGTAAACAATTTGCCCTTGAGCAACCCATTCAAATGCAAACCAAACAATCCAGAGCCCACACTCCCAGCCACTTCCTTTATCGGGCTCTTTGTGCCACTATTCCTCTGTCCTAATCACCTCTGGACCAGGCACCAGACAACTAGGGACAGGCCCTATGCCCCAGAGCCCAAAGAAATAATCCTAAACCTATTTACCTGTCCCACCTGTTCCTTCCAGTGGAAACCACGGTAACCTCTGTTTTTCTTTGTGGCCCCCCCTCCTCTTGGGACCTATGAATATATCAAATCTCTAAATGGCAGTTGTCTACTGATCTGTTAGCTTTGCCACACTGAAGAACCTATATTTCAAAACAGTTTCCCTTCTTATAAATTAGAATCCAGATAAGACAATATCTGACAAGGTCTATGATAAAGGGTAGTGTGGATATGGATGAGGTCAAAGAATTTTGAATAAATTTAACTAGGTGAAACAGTCATTCTTTTAAAAAAATCTGTTTAATAAAACTGTCTTGATATTGTAGGACATTTATTTAACATGTGAAAGAATGTTGATACACAAGTGGAAAAACGGCCAAACTATATATGATAATAGACTTCTTTTTTTTTTGTTGAGACAGAGTTTCACTCTGTTGCCCGGGGTAGAGTGCTGGGGTGTCAGCCTAGCTCACAGCAACCTCAAATTCCTGGGCTTAAGTGATCCTCCTGCCTCAGCCTCCTGAGTAGCTGGGATACAGGCATGCGCCACCATACCTGGCTAGTTTTTTCTAGTTTTAGTAGAGACGAGGTCTTGCTCTTGCTCAGGCTGGTCTCCCAACTCCTGGGCTTAAGCAATTCTCCCTCCTCGGCCTGCTACAGTGCTAGGATTACAGGCATGTGGGCCCAGTCTCAGGTACTTGTACTTTTGAAAAACTTTCCCAGGTGATTCCATGTGTAACTACGGCCAAGAACCAGTTGTCAGATCAGCTAAACTCGTCTGATAGTCAAGACCATTAACCAACTGAACCCACAAATGGGGAATTCTTTTCAATGTTTCTAAAACTTCCTTGATAAGAATAACATGTGAGTACTTGTTAAAATCTTATCTTTTCTTGGCTCTGTCTCAGAACCAGCAGCTCTCTAAGGAATGGGTCTGGGAAGCTGCTTGTTAATCAAGTGCTCTAGGTGATTCTTCTGTTTAGGGATGGCGGGAACTGGCTGAAGAGTATCTTGCACCATTTCAAATTTTGATGTGAATACTAATCACCTGGGGATCTCGCTGATGTACAGGAGTCTGATTGAATAGGTGTGTGTTGGGGTGCTGGTGTCTGTAGATCTAACAAAGTCCCCAGGACAGCTGGCGCTGCCAGTTCATGGGCCATGCTTGAGTAGCCATGAGTGCTCACTGAAATCACCTGGAGAGCTTCACAAACTACGAGGCTTAGGTCCCATACCTGGAGATTCTAATTTAATTAGTCTGGGTGTAGCTTGGGGATCTGGAGTTTCAAAAGCTCCCCAGGTGAAAGCAATGTACTGCCATACCTGAAAACCAATGCTGTATAGATTCATCTCTGTGCCTGCTTTTATTGTCATCCTGTTCTTCCCACCTGGATCATGCTTCTTTTTCATCTTCATTAAACCACATCACACAATTCTACAAGCTCTGTCCAAAAGAAGACTTCCTTTTCTAAGATGCTTTCCTTTCTTAATTAACTCTGCTTATAAAAATCTTCCTGGCACTTTTATGTATTTTTAGCACAAATGAATACAATTTATACATTGTCATGTGATTACTTACGGATACCTTTCAGGTTATGAATATATCCAGGTTTTTTTTTTTTGAGACAGAGTCTCACTCTCTCGCCTGGGCTAGAGTGCTGTGGTTTCAGCCCAGCTCACAGCAACCTAAAACTCCTGGGCTCAAGCAATCCTCTTGCCTCAGCCTCCTGGGTAGCTGGGACTACAGGCACACATCACCAGGCCCGGCTAATTTTTTCTATTTTTAGTTGTCTGGCTAATTTCTTTCTATTTTTAGTAGAGATGGGGGGGGTCTCACTCTTGCTCAGGCTGGTCTCGAACTCCTGAGCTCGAGCAATCCTCCCACCTCAGCCTCCCAGAGTGCTAGGATTACAGGCATGAGCTATATCCAAGTTTTATACTCTGAAACTTTACTGTAGGGCTTTGCAGACAGTGACTAGGTTTTTCTAGCCACTATGTATACAATACATCTTCTACTTCAGTGTCTTAAATAATGTCAGGAAAATTATCCAAAACTTAAAGCAAAAGATATTATTGCATGTTTTAAGCTCTAGTCCAGGCTTGACTTTCTAGTGAATGGTCTACTTTACAACTCTGTAAGGGCATAGGTTAATTTCTCAATTTTTTCCAGTAGAGATGAAAATAATACTTGTCTTTTGGAAGAGCTAACCCCAAAGGTTATGGTAAGACATTAGTCAATTTTGTATGTAACCCAGCAATCTTATTCTAACATTCATTTGTTAAATTGGCTATATATATCTTATTTGTTCCCTCATTAATTAATGAGCTGAATAAAACCTTTGACATATCATTTGCATGAAAGTCATGATTTTACCTTTAAAAAAAGGTTTTAAAATGCTGAAATGCTTAAATAGGAGTTTAATCAATGCATTGTGAAATTAATTGGATTGATGAAGCAAGTGATAAAGTTTCATTTCTGAAGAGACAATACATCTTGCAAGTGTAAAACAGACTAATCGATAAATCAAATAACACGTGCAAAACCCTAAGTAGTAATAATTTCAAACAGGAACAAGCTATACTGATTTGGATGCTCTTAGTCAGGGATTATGAGAACAATCACTCACCAGATATTTTTCAGTTGTTTTTCTCCTCCCTGTGCATTTAATCAATGAAAATAGAGATTCAGAATGATAGGCCAATAGTGGGAGGACCCACAGCCGTGGAGTCAGTCAGTTCAAATCTTGGCTCGGCCCTTAGTAGCTGTTCTCTGTAAATTGGAGTTAATAAATCCCTATGAGAAGTGTCTGCTGTATAATGGGCACTCAATAAATGTTAGTACTCTTCCTCATGAGCATCTCAGAGGACGAGAGAGGTGGACAACTGCAGCCTAGATTGGAAATCTGAGTTATGGAGAAAGAGTTAAAATGACTTAATACTGTTTATATAGGGCCATAAAAACACCATCTGCTGGCTCTAGCCAGTTAAGCTATTACAAAGCTGACATACACTAATGCTGCTCTGATAGGGGAGGAATGGCCAAGGTTTTGCCGTTTCTATCAGCATGCGACGAGCTGCCATCTTGGGACCCATCTCCAGTTTAGCCATCATATAACCCGGTTGTTCAACATTTAAAGATTTATTTGGGTCCTTAAATATTTATACTCTCCCCCAACCTTTTATTGCTGTAGTTACTGCTGAAGAAAAAACAAGACTCAGGAGGTTACTGTGTGGTATATCAGCAGTTCTAGGCTTTACTGTTAGATTGGGGTATGTTTTATGTTGAATTAGACTCAGATGAGTGGATTAATATTAAACTCTCATTTGGCATGATGAGGCTAGATGTGCTTGGGAGGAAAGGGTAAGATCTATTCCTTTTTATACTCATCAGTCAGTGAAGAAAAGGCCACTCACTCTGCAGTTCACGTTGCTGAGCCAGAAGTGAATAGCAGCAGATTCTGGACCTTAGGGGGCTTTGCCTCCTGTAAAGTGTGCTGCTGAAGGCTGTCCCAGTGGTAGAAGTGAACTCGATGATTGCTCCTGCTGCTTCCCATAACACCTGTGTTTGGATCCTCGGTACCCATTAGGCATAATGATGGGCTGATTCCACATCCCTGGGACATTTGGCCTCATTTGGATGATTAAAGAGAATGAAATATATGTCCCAGACACCTGCAATAATAATAGCCTGTATTTACATAATGTCTTTCTCTAAGAATCTCAAAGCCCCTTGTCTTTGAAAATCTATTTCTGGTAGGGAGGGGGAGAGAAACTTATTTCCATTTTGCAGAGTCTTAGAACCATGGTAGGATCTAAAAATTTGGTCATTTTGGAAACCATTTTTATCCCAAGCTCTGCTGCATATTGAAATCACCTGAAAATCTGTAACAACTATAATGTCCAGCTCCCATGCCCCAGAATTCCCCCTGACTTGCCGTGGGGGGATAAGCTTGGCATCAGGATTTTAAAAAACTCTTCAAGAAATATGAACGTGCAGAAAAGCTTGGGGACCACACAGATAAAAGCATTTGATCTGAGACATTTCTGTGCAGTATTAACAGTAGGAAACATTTCATATGGCAGATTGCTGTTTCCATCCCTAACCAACCCAGCTAATAAGGAGGAGAGACATTCAAAATACAACCTAATGTCAGAACTCTTGGGATGATCCCTGTCCTTGACTGTAGCCGATAGATTAACTCAGATCATTATCTTCCAGCAAGAATTATACTATGGTGCAGCATTCCAGAGAGAAGATAATTAAATCAAGATATATCTGTGGTTTTAAAAGATAACAAGAATAAATTCATCCCTTGGGAACTCCATATATAGCTTTGAGTGTGTAGATGATATTTGGGAAATAGTTTTCCAGTCAACGAACTGGGGTTTTAAGGAAGGAAAATGCCAAGGGTCTTTTAATCAAGTCATGAATGAGTGTAACTGGGGGCTGTTGGGGCATGGCGGGGGGCTTTTATTGTTAAACTTATTTGTTGTTTCCTGACTTTCACAAAGATGTTCAGGCAGTGTTGAGGGCCCAAGAAGCCAAGGAGTAAGC
>CAUYSK010000480.1:0-59162 GCA_963575035.1 Avahi laniger | reverse complement strand
GAGTGCCGTGGCGTCAGCCTAGCTCACAGCATCCTCAAATTCCTGGGCTCGAGCAATCCTGCTGCCTCAGCCTCCCGAGTAGCTGGGACTACAGACATGCGCCACCATGCCCGGCTAATTTTTTCCATATAGATTTTTAGTTGTCCAAATAATTTCTTTCTATTTTTAGTAGAGACGGGGTCTCGCTCTTGCTCAGGCTGGTCTTGAACTCCTGACCTTGAGTGATCCACCCGCCTTGGCCTCCCAGAGTGCTAGGATTACAGGCGTGAGCCACCGCACCCGGCCTGTCCTTCATCTTTTCATACTTTGAATGCCAATGCTAAAGGATGTATTTTCTGCCCAGGTTTTTCCATCTAGCCTAAGGAATATAATAATCTGTCTTCTTTTCTGAATTTAGTGGTTTCTAAGCAATCTTAATAATAGCAGATTTGATTACCTGTGATTCGTATTACCAATTGTCTAGATTTACTGGAGACTATGGTTTCAATAATAGTTCAACCTGGTTTAAGAGACTGTCACTGACCAGAGTATAATATCTTACAAGTTTTTAAAACAACATCTAAGTTACAGTCTTATTTCATTACATCCTTTAGAATAACTATTTTATTTCTTCTTGAGTCTCTATAAACCAATAAATAACACTGTAGGCTATTTCTAAATTGACATAATCCCTGGTAATAACAGCTTTTCCCTCACACTATTACTTACTAAAAGATGTTGATTTTATTTTGGCACAGAAAATGTCTCTTTTGCTGAAACAGCTGTGGCCAACTAATATAGGAAGACTTCTAGTCTCCAGAATTGCCCAAGTTAAAACATCCAATGGGCTGTAACAGTTTAAATTTCTACAGTGATATACCAGGAGACAACTGAATAAATTAAAAATTATGTGCAATATAACTACTTAGAAAATATTTTTTAAATCATAAATTTTAATTAAATGGTATGCAATTTATAGATGGCTCCAACTTTCCAGAAAACTAGGAGGTATTTTTTGATTGCCTATTGGAGGAAAAAATTTCAGATAGAAAATACTTCAATTCTTAGTATTCACTACTACTAATGTGTTGTATTAATACATTCTTTTAGACCATTGCTATGCATATATAAATATTTGTATCTGTCTGTTCATACTGTCCTGAGACTTGCATTTTTCCCTCAGCAATATATCATGATTATCTTTCCATGACAGTATTCAGCTTTACATCAATCTTTTTAAAACTTACATAAGGTCACTATAGTCTGCATTTATAAATTTAAATTTATTTAATTCTCCCGTATGGCAGTAATTAGACAAAGAATTATTTGGAAGAATGCTTTTCTGTAAATCCCCTTGAACATCTAGGAATAAAGTATAGTGAGAAGTAGAATCTTAGGGTCACAGAGCATACTCCTTTAAAATTGTTGGCACTTTCGACTGGGTGTAGGGACTCACACTTGTAATCCCAGCACTTTGGGAGGCCAAAGGGGGAGGCTTGCTTCAGGCCAGGAGTTCAAGATCAGCCTGGGCAACAGAACAAAACTCTGTCTCAAAAAAAAAAAAAACAAAACAAAAAAAAACAGCCCCAACTACTCGGGAAGGTGAGGCAGGAGGATGGTTTGAGCCCAGGAGTGTGAGGTTGCAGTGAGCTATACTGATACCACTGCACTCCAGCATAGGTGACAGAGTGAAGAGACCCTGTCTCAAAAAAACTAATAATAAAATGAATAAATAAATAGGTACTTTCAGATTTCTTTTCACAAAATTGTTTGAAGTAATATTAAAGTGTTAGAAGTTTCTCAAAGCTTAAAAACTAAATTGAAGAAACTATATCAATATTACCATATATATGCATGTGTGTGTATATATGTATATATATAAAAGTTATATGGGAAAAATAGATCTTTTAAAGTGAAAGGTCAAATGAATCAAGGCATTTAAATGACTGGAGCTAATTTTTGAATTGTAATAGGAAGTTTTTGCTTCTTGTGCTTAGTTTGCATCTTGACTTGCTTTGGTGTTCTGAAGGGATTTCAGATGATGAATGAGTTTTTTCTGTTTTTTCTGCACTTGTGTAATCTTCTCAGAAACAAGGTATCTTAAGCACTTTAATAGAAAAATCAGCTATTAAAAGTCATACAAATGATTTTTTGTAAAAGATTAGATTTATAGAGACATGATAAATTCTGGAGCACTTAATGCTGCCAGTATGCATTATGGAAATTCTTCATTCACTAACTGCAGAAAGCTGTTCCTCCTGTAGGTTCATTATATAGTACTACAGTAAGAAAAGTAGTGTGTTTAGAGATACGGAGAATAGCATAATTTTTATTTTTAATGACCTCTGTCTCACAAGCATGGCACACAAGTTAGATTACAGAGAAGTATAGTTTTTTGTTGAATGGAAAGAAAAATTTTTGAAAGAAAAACTTCTCATGGTTTATACTATGTAAATTCTAGTTATGTACTACTTTACTTACAATCCAAATATTATAGAACTAGACATACCATTAGTATTTTAAAAAATGAGTTTACAGAATGCCTGGTTATCTTATGTTGTCCCCATCAGCTTTAGAATGAGAAAGTGAAACCTTCCACTCATGTGGAAGGAAAAACCTACCTGCCATCGTTGATAGAGGAAATACACTCATAGCAGAGACATATTACATAACGTTTTTTGAACATCCTTTTGTTAAGGTATGGAAGCTATTTGTATTTTCTGAACTTTTCATGGTCTACAGAATAGTATACCCCAGTTTGAGTGATTTTATTTCTCCTAGCTATGGTAAATTCCCATGAATTAAAATATGTAATTATTTAATTTTAATGGTGACATTTAAAGTATTGCAATAAAATATGAAAGTATTCTTGAAATATACTTACTTGCTTGAGTGTCATTAAATGAAGTAGAGAATATTATCCAAAGGCATCAAAAATTTTCTTTGTAATATGTCTGGGGTGTAATGTCTTAATTCTTAATAACAATTTTGGATGTGGATTAGAGCTAACTCAAAAATTCTGGCCAGTGCTATGCGAGATCAAAAAAAGTAAGCAAAATTTGCCCATCAAACTTTAAAACTGAAAAAGCGTTTCTGATATTAGATCTTTCATAACTTTATTTCATTTTAGGTAATATCCATATAAAGAAATCCTAAAACCTTAACCTTAAGTAGAAGAGAACCTAAATCCAACTCAGGAAATCTCAGTTTATATAATCATTAGCATTTTAGGAGGGAGAAACAGTATTGAATAGCCATTTACTTTTTTTTGCTTTAATTAGAGAAAAGTGGCAAATTTCAGGATTCTGTCAAATTTAGTTTGCCAGGTGTGTGTCATTCCTGTTTTTGGGATGTTCAAATTTAAATTAGTATACTCTTAAATTATTGACAGATGCAGAGTGGCATTTTGTGGCACTTGAAGTTATCACACACAGAGTAATGCAGCAATTTCTTTTTAAAGTAGCACATTACACAGCTTATAATAAAGCGCTTCTGTATATTTGTTACGCTATTTTACACTTATGTTGTTTGTTGATTTACAAGTTTGTTAATTTTCCTTTCTCTTTAAATAATGTTTATGTAGAACTTGAGGCTGTATGTTACATGGAAAAATAATTTTTCCTGTTTTTAACATGAGAGTTATGATCATTTATACTGTAAACATAGTTTCTTTTTTGACTGGGCACAGTGGCTCACACTCACAATCCTAGCACTTTGGGATGCTAAGGTGGGACAGTAAGTTGAGGCCAGTAGTTCCAAGACCAGCCTGGTAACATAGCAAGACCCCACGTCTAAAAAAAAAAAAAAATTTAGCTGGGTGTGGTGATGTGCACGTCTATAGTCCTATCTACTTGGGAGGCTGAGACAGAAGAGTTGTTTGAGCCTAGGAGTTAGAGGTTGCTGTGAGCTGTGATCACACCACTGCACATCAGCCTGGATAATAGAGTGAGACCCCATCTCTAAAAAAGTAAAAATATTTTTTTTTACTTTGAGTACTATTATTTTACAAGTTATTAATACTTTATCACAGGATTTTGACACTGTTATTAAGTATAAGTACCATTTGACATAATATTGAAAGAAGACAGAAGACTTGAGCTACTAAGCCGTGATTTTAACCAGTGTCTTTTTCTTTCAGTTAGAAATTCTAAATGTAAAGAATTATGGAATAAGAACAGTTGTTAGAAGAGTTTTCTCTTGCCTGGTTGGGTGTTATACATACTCTTGGAATTTTCAAGAGGTGTGGAAAACTTTTAGGAAGAAGTTAAGTTTTAACTAACTTGTGTACCAGTTATTTTTTGGTGTCAGCATTGTGATGATGTGTATAAAAATATCAGTATTAACATCCTGTGCCTAAAATTGCAAAGGAGTAAACAGAAAGTGATATTAAGGTTTTTTTGTTGTTTTGTTTTCTTTCAGCATTGGTTTACTGAATTACCACCTGTGTTAACATTTGAATTGTCAAGATTTGAATTTAATCAGGCATTGGGAAGACCAGAAAAAATTCACAACAAATTGGAATTTCCCCAAGTTTTATATTTAGACAGGTATGGTTTGGTATACAACATGATTAAGTTTTGAAACGATTTAGTAAGCAAGTGAACAATGTGTTTAGAGGGAAATTTTGCTTATTTTTCTTAGAATTAATCTTTACTTTTGTATGATACGTCTAATACCATTTGTCAAGGAAAGTGGAGTTCTCTCTATTGGAAAAATATAATTACTGGGAATTATGTTATAAGAAAGTGAAAAATGAGATTACTTTTTTTTTATTTCAGCATATGAAAAATGAGATTACTTTTGTAATTTAAAATTCTGTCAGAATTTTTAAAAATACTATTTTGTAATATCTGATATCTTATAAAATTTTGAATCAATTGATTCATTGTTATGATATCTAGATTTAATATATCTACTTTTAAGATATTTGCTAATGATTGCTTTTTTTTCCATGGTAGATACATGCACAGAAACAGAGAAATAACAAGAATTAAGAGGGAAGAGATCAAGAGACTCAAAGATTACCTCACAGTATTACAACAAAGACTAGAACGGTATTTTAACTTCTATGAAATTGTGAGATAACTATAAGAAATCATGTAGTTAGTGACTGTCTAGATTTTTAAGTTGCTTTGGGTAATTTATAATTCTAGAAGTATGTAATCATTCTGGATCGATGTTTTGCTTTGAATAGTATAGTTTGAGTTTTGTTAGAAACTAAAAATCTATAGTTGATTTGAGAACATTATTTTAGCATTTAAAATTAAAAACTCATTGTCAACAGGTAAGGCTCTTGGTGCTGAAAATAGAAAGTTAAATGAATCTAGTTTTGAGCTTTATTTTTGTATGAAACTATAGATCACTCTTGAGATTTCCATTAAAATGAATGAAGCCAGGTGTGGTGGCACATGTCTGCAATCCCAGTGACTCGAAGGCTGAGACAGGAAGATCACTTGAGTTCAGGGGTTTGAGTCCAACCTGGGCAACATAGTGAAACCCTATCTCTGGGGAAAAAAAAAAAAAATTAAAGTTGTTGAAATGAATGAAAGTTGAGTTTTTCTCCTTTACACAGAAGACATACACTTGGAGGCCTACCAGGGCCTCACAGAAGCTTCATAAAGGAGGAAATTGGGTCAGGTATAATGATGGTATGTGAGGGGAGCCTAGAGTGCACATCTGTGCGTAGAGGGAGCAAATGCCATCCAGTACTGCCATGTGTGAATATAGTCTCACTGTTATCTAGAGTTTTGGATTATTTCTAAAAGAAGCCAGAATCTAGACAGTCAGATGTTCTGCAGGTTAGGCAAAAATCTACAGCCTGAAATGTGGCCTAACAGATCCAAATTTGCAATCTCTGCTCTAATATGTATTTCCTTATTTTAGCATTCACTTGCAAATTAATAGCCTAAAACTTTTTGTACAAAATGATATATCTTATTATAATAATTTTTATTCTTAAAAAGTATCAGTAATCATTGAAAATGGTCGGTGGTAAAAGGTTAAGAGGATAAATATGTCATTGTCTTGATCATGAGACCAGATGCCAGATCTAAAAATAAAAACAGTCTCAAGAAATGATACTGTTGGTTTTCATCTTCCTGTTGAGTTACAATTTAGAACAGCGTTTAAAAATTGAACAGTATATGCACACATTCAGTCTTAATCAGCTTTGGTTTCCTTCCTTTGAAAAACATTTCATTTACTTTTTTCTTGAATATATTAATATATTCAGTTTTACCATCTTCATTTGAAAACAAATGAATTTTATTGTTGAAAAAGATTTGTTGAAGTATTATATCATGTTTTATAAGAACTATTTATAAAAACCCAAATGTTCTGTATATACAAATAAAAGCATTCATGCATATTGTGGTTAACAGGTATTTAAGCTATGGTTCGGGTCCCAAACGGTTCCCCTTGGTAGATGTTCTGCAGTATGCCTTGGAGTTTGCCTCAAGTAAACCTGTTTGCACGTCTCCTGTTGATGATATTGATGCCAGTTCCCCTCCTAGTAGCTCTGTACCATCACAGACATTACCAAGGTAAGTAGTCTTCTCCATGCCAGAGACAGCTATGTTCCCTGTGTTGTGGAATAGTGTAATTGATGCCTTTAAAGAAGATTGTTTTAAATGCAGGTCTGGATTTACTTTACCAAACTTGTAATAAGAGTAGATTCACTTAGAAGATTGTGTTAATATATCTTTTGGTAGTTTTCTTATTTCATTATTTCAGTAGATTTTATGGTTATGGATTGAAATTTTAATCATTTTTTTCCTGTTCAGAATTACACTTTTGATTGTTTTGGTATGCAGTTATGTAAGTTTCAACCTTTTATGATTCATGAAAATAATACTGTTAAATTAGAGGGTGTTTCTGTAATGTAAGCTGGTAAGTGTTAGCAAGGGGAAAGTCTTTATAATTTCCACATACATAAGATTTGTTGTTTTCTTAAATAGATTAAGCTGTTTTTACTCTTAAGCTATAATTCATTCTAAAATAATTTAGTTCTTGTATATTAAGAATCTCATTAGGATATTAGATCAATCCATGATTTTTTTAAGATCTATTCCTTTGGAAATTGAGGAATAGATTAATCAATTAAAGAATAGATTAATAATAGATTAAGATCTATTGCTTTTGAAAGCTGATTTAATGCTATGTGTTTGGCACTACTTTGTCCAGAGCTTCAGTTTTAAAGGTTAATAACAAATATTCTATGCTTTGAAAATGCAGCACAGCAGAACAACAGGGAACTCCTTCAGAACTGCCAAGCACATCACCTGCATCAGTTGCTGCCATTTCATCAAGATCCGTAATACACAAACCATTCACTCAGTCCCGAATTCCTCCAGATTTGCCCATGCATCCAGCACCAAGGCACATAACAGAAGAAGAACTTTCTGTGCTAGAAAGCTGTTTACATCGCTGGAGGACAGAAATAGAAAATGACACCAGAGGTAAGAAGCCTCTCATAGAATAGCTACTGTAACCTCAGATAGATATGTATAACGTTATAATAAAATTGAGAAGGAAAATTACCTCTGGATTCATATTTAAATATTATAGTCATTTTTATTCTAGAAAAGGATTTATGTAAGATAAAGTAGTCTTGCTTCTCATTTTTATAATCTTAATGTCAGATTCACAAGGACGAAAAGATTTTCCCTGGATTGCTCAGCTGATTAATGACATAGCAGATGGTCTGATTTTCTAGTTTAGTGGTCTAAATTTATAGCAAACTGATACTAACAGCTACTCCATTCGTCAAATGTCATACCACATCAAAATTTGTACATATCAATTATGTACTTAACCTAATGTTTGTACAACAATGAAATTTAAGTGATTAAAAAAATCCTTTAGGCTTAAGAATTTTAATTTTTAATCTGATCTAACAGAGATTTCTAAATATGATTTATGAACTCAGTGCCAGTCTGTAACAGAGTTTTTACTGGCATGCTGCAAAATAAGAAAAATAAGGACAGTGCTCTGTGGGGTGTGTGTGTGTGTGATGTGTATGTGTTAAGTTGCCATCTGTTCTTTCTTGGAAGGAACTCTCCTTTATTCTATTCTATCCTTTATTGCTTTATTCAGAACAAGGTTGTCTGAACTTAATCTTCTTTCTACTTTTCTGTTTAAATGTACTTTTCAAAAAAGTGAAGTGGCGTTAATATTTATGGTAGATTTTGTTTATTATGTTTTTTCCTTGCATGTCAAAATATCATATCCTATTATCTCCCAATTTTATGCTAATCTATTGACCTACAAAAAAAGTAAAGTGTAGGAACTGTTTTATGCTACATGATTGGAATTGTATTGAACAGTTACTGATGGTTGGATTTTTTATGACCAATTTGACTTTTTATAAAGTATATGTGAATAAAGAGTAGTCCTAATTTAATAGGGAGTACATAGGGCATGATGGTGACTAACAATTAGCATTAGTAGCTAATTAGTAAAGATTTTCTTAGTATTTTTCATATATAAGGAAAACTTTTATGTTAATATTTGAACTCATTAACAAACATTAATTAAGCACATAGTATTTAGCAAACACTGTGGTGGGTTGAATAATTTTCTACTGGGCATGGCAGATTGTTTTTATAAGACTATGTTTAAAAGAGTGGAAGCTAAGAAGCTTTTCACACCTAGGTAGTGGCATTGAGGGAAGAAAGAAATAATTGTATTTAAAATACTCTTTGGAGACAACTAACAAATGTGGACCCTTAACTAGAGGTGAGAGAGGGAGAAATCAGGAATGATTCCTTAGTGTGTGGAGGTATGAATAACTAAATAGAATGCACTTTGGAAAAAGGCCAACTGGGTAAGCAGGTTCCCCTTGGGGAAGGAAGTAGGAATATAATGAGTTTAATATTGTCCATTTTAAACTTGAGCTTGAGGGACATTCACGTGATAAGGTTTTGTATATATAATACTATGGATCAGGAAAAAAGAGATATTTGCTTGCTTTCTTTCACCCCTTATTGATATTAGCTGTTAGCATTATTTTTTAAACTATTATGTAATATTCCAACATATGGGTATGATATAATTTATTTAATTTTTATATTGATATTCTCTGCAAATAGTGCTGGCCTTTTATATACATATTTGTATACTTCTGTAAGTAAAATATATTCTTAAAAAGTGCTGTTTTTTTGGGTCCAAAGTGTGTATAGTTTAAATGTTGACTATTTTAAAATTATCTTTCCAAAACATTAAATGATTTTGCTCCCACTAACTATATATGAAGGAGCCTGTCTCCTAATATCCTCCCTATCCCCTGGTAATTTTTAATCTGTGGTAGCCTGATAGTTGAAAAAGTAATATTCAGTATCTTGATTTGCATTTCCTTAATTGTGAGTGAAGTTGGGTATTTTCTGTAAATTTCTTGTTTGTGACATTTGCCCATTTTTTATATTGAATCATTTGTTCTTATTGGTTAGTAGAAAGCTGAATGTATTGTGGATATTAACTTTTAGTATATGGTATATGTTGCAAATATTATTTTCCCAATTTGCCATTTGATTTTCTTTATGTTTTTGTTTGTTTTGTTTTTATAATGTAGAGTTTTTTTTCAAAAAAAAAATGTTTTGGGTGGGGTGATCTTATCTTTTCCTTTATGGTTACTGGATTTTCTCTCAGGTTTAAACTGGTCTTTCCCTACTGCAGTTACTTATATTTTCTTATACTCAAGATTCTTTCCTAATTCAACAACTTCACAATGTGATGTGGTGATAGTATAATTTACTCATTTCCCTATTGACAGATACTTAAATTATCTCCAGTTTTTTTAATTATTATGGACAATATTGCTGTGAACATCCCTATCTCTGGATAATTTTGTAGGGTTGTTTTCTGTTAGAAGTATTAATAGAAATAATTAATGATAGGAGTCCCATAATTTTATTTCCATTGGTGGTAATAGTGGATTTTTATTTAATTGAAAACATATACAAGATACCTGGTAAAATTATTTTATTTCATACTTAAGTTCACATGTTTTAGAGCAATATGTAAATAGGGTTTAGCTTTTTCATTGAAACCTTCCTTTATAGATGTGAACAATGTTCAATTTTACTAACTCTGTACATTTTCTGAATAATTCATATTTGTTTTGGTTTTTACTATGCATTTGTGCTATATCTTTTATTAAGAACTAAATTTCATTTTATACAGACTTCAAATAGTAATGTTTTTAAGAGCAGTTTTAGGAAATTTTCTTTATTTCTCTAACTTGTTTATAGAAAAACCTTTAGTCTCATATATTTTATAAATCTCAGTAGAAACACAGTTGATGTTAATCATTAAATGACACCTTATATCCTTAGATTTGCAGGAAAGCATATCCAGAATTCATCGAACAATTGAACTAATGTACTCTGACAAATCTATGATCCAAGTAAGTGAAATTTTGAGCTGGTAATCATTGTCAAAACTATTTACATATATTAATTTATCTTTATGTTATTTATCTTAACCTACTTCTTCCTTACATCCATTATAAAATTTGTCAATAAAATTACCCCCATTCAGATGGACTGTCATACTGTATTTATTGCTTACCCTTTTTATTATTTTACAATAAAAGTGATCAAGATTTTACAAAAGGCCTTAAGATTTTTAAAAATGTCCTATGAGAGAAAATATGTGGTTATTGAAGGATATTCAGATTTGGAAAGAAACTCCAGGGCTCAATATCATTTTAACTTCTGGTACATATTATGTAATCCATTTTGTTAGCCATCAATGTGTAATTGTTAAGTTTTAGACAAATCATGTACTATATATAAAACCATTTACTGTAAGTTCTTTATTCAAAAGAAATAAATAGGACAACAAACAAATTTTCAAAGTTTCAAAAATTATCTTTTTATCTACACAACTATCTACATATCTTTAGCATATTTAGCCTCCTTCTTTTTGTTTTCAATTTTGTGGTTTAATGTTTTCAAAATTTTAATCCCAGACAGTGTTCTCTTGTTAAAAAAATGTGCTTGCATGGTCTCCTCCAAACAGGTTGTTTGTAGATTTTAAGGAATGTGGTATAATAGACTATGTAATTATAGCGTAACTCTTCTTTTTCACATTTAGGTTCCTTATCGCTTGCATGCTGTTTTAGTTCATGAAGGCCAAGCTAATGCTGGACACTACTGGGCATACATTTTTGATCATCATGAAAGCAGGTGGATGAAGTACAATGATATTGCTGTGACAAAATCATCCTGGGAAGAGCTAGTGAGGGATTCTTTTGGTGGTTATAGAAATGCCAGTGCCTACTGTTTAATGTATATAAATGATAAGGCACAATTCTTAATACAAGGTAAGAATATGAAATATATAGGGTAGTATATATTTTTAAATAAATAGCCCTTTTATATGACTCTGGTCTGTGGTGTGATTAGTTAAGTATAATTCATTCAGAGGGTGGTAGTTATGATTAGAGAGTACTGCTGGGTTGTTATAAGTGAGAAAGCTGAATCAAAAAGTAATGTGACCAGGGTTGAGAATCGGCATATATTTTGTACTCAAAGTTAATGATTAAATGTAAATCTAACCTTTTTTCTCCTTGCTAAAAACCCTTTAGGGACTGCATCCACATCTTGACTCATATTTAAACTCCTTAGCCTGTCATGTAAGGCCTCTGTTTTCTGGCCTCTATCTCTCCAGCTTCATTCATCACCAGTGCCCACTTCAAACTTTGTATACTTTATTGGTATTTGAATTTCTTGCTGTATTCTGCTCACATCAAACCATTTCACACATTTATATCTGTATGTTCTTATGTGTTTTATTTTTTGCCAGTAATATTTTTTCTTTTTTCTTTTGCTTAATTCTTGCTCATCTGTCAAGATTCAGTTCAGGTGTCATCTCCTCTGCAAAGTTTTTCTTGATCTGCCAGAAACTCTCTCTCCTTGTGTTCTCATAGAATATCTCTGTTGGGCATTTATTGTGTGTTGGAATTATATGTTGACTCGTCTTGCACACTTCACTCTGATCTGCTCAAAGCCAGGGAACGTGTTATACTAGATCTCAATTTTTTTATTTCTGATATTCTGATATATGCTTTACATATAGAAAACGATAAAGATTTGTTAAAACTGATAAAATCAACTTCCTTTTACATTTAACAATTCAGCAGAACTAGCTAGGCAGTCCATTTATGACTAAAAAGGTAAAGTTTATCTTTTGTGTGTATAGTAGAAGTTGAGTAACTTCTAAATATTATTTATATAATGTAAGAAATCTTGCTATATTGATTAACTTTTATAATTGCATATTTATTTTTATGACTATCCTTAACTGCTTCAGCTGAAAAACAATTTTAGTTCTGTTTCGAGCTTAAGAAAGTTATCAGTTACTCTTATTTTGAAAAATTTTACTTCATGAGTAATCAGACATCTAGTATTTTCCTATAATAGCAAAAGTACTACTATATATCATTGTTAGAGTAACAAAAAATTTTGACTTTATGTCTTGTCTCATTTCTACTCTTCAGATAAAAGAAACTGAGAACATTACCTATCATGGATAATCAAATATTTATCTCATTGTTTTTCTGAACAATTTGAGTTTTAAAACTAGATAATATTGATTTGCTAAACAGTAATAATTCATAATTAATAGTTTAAATCCCACTGCATTCTATTTTGAGCTTTGTATTTTTCATTGAATGCTTAATTTTATAGTTTTGAAATATGTTTTGCAGAGGAGTTTAATAAAGAAACTGGACAGGCTCTTGTTGGAATAGAAACTTTACCACCGGATTTGAGAGATTTTGTTGAGGAAGACAACCAGCGATTTGAAAAAGAACTAGAAGAATGGGATGCACAACTTGCCCAGAAAGCGTTACAGGAAAAGCTTTTAGCGTCTCAGAAATTGAGGGAGTCAGAGTCTTCTGTGACAACAGGTTTGTCCATTTTTATTGTTGTATTTTATTATCATTATTATTATATCTATTTGTTATAAAAATAGGATATGCTCATTAGGGGAAAATATAGTTATCTTAAAGTATGAAAAAATCATTAGAAATCATCTGAAATTCTGTCACTCAGAGAGTACTACAGATAACAATTTAGTTTACATCTTTGCCAGATACCAGCGTGTTCATATATACCTTCTTCAAAGACAAATGAGATAATTCAGTTGACCCTGCGTAGTTTGAATGGGCTTGACTTCTTGGCAGGAAGCAGGAAAAGCTCTGAAATCAATAAGCAACCTAAACCAATTCACTAAAGCCATTAAGGGAATGAACTCTAGTAATTTCAAGTTTGAGCAAAATACTGCTACTGGTATATTCATATATATTTTGAGTAATGGTGAAGTGGCACCATTACTATGAAATATTTTATTTGATTTTTTAAAATTCTTAGGATTTAAAACAAAATAAGCCAAAACTAAATATTTAATGTATTACAGGTAAAAAAAAGTTTATAGACCTGAAAAACAGATGAATGTATATAAATATAAATATTAAAAAATACCATTCTAGCCGGGCGCGATGGCTCACGCCTATAATCCTAGCACTCTGGGAGGCCGAGGTGGGTGGATTGTTTGAGCTCAGGAGTTCAAGACGAGCCTGAGCAAGAGCGAGACCCCATCTCTATTAAAAATAGAAAGAAATTAATCGGACAACTAAAACTATATAGAAAAAAATTAGCCGGGCGTGGTGGCGCATGCCTGTAGTCCCAGCTACTTGGGAGGTTGAGACAGAAGGATTGCTTGAGCCCAGGAGTTTGAGGTTGCTGTGAGCTAGGCTGACGCCACGGCACCCACTCTAGCCCGGGCAACAGAGTGAGACTCTGTCTCAAAAAAAACAAAATACCATTCTAAAGTAAACTATTAGCTGATGAATTCAATAGACTATTCAAAGTAAACACTACATGAAAATGAAGAAAATATATTCTAGCAAAATTGAAAATAGAATTTCTTTTGATCTCTTTTTTATTTTTATTTTTTTTAAAGATTAATTTTATCATCTCTGAGTTGCAAATATATTTTAGGGCAACACGTTTCCTGCTGTAGAAAAAGCACTATCTCACTATACTAGTTGGGGAAACGAGAAGCAATAAATTAAACCCAGATACTGTTTTCAAACTCATTTTTCTCTTTTTTTACATAACTCTAAGTGGATCCTTTTGAATAACCTTTTTTTTTTTTTTTTGGGGCAAAGTCTGTATGTTTTGTTTTTATTTTTTGAGGAAGCATTTCGGTTTTCATTTGTTTAATTTTACCTTATATAGACAGATTCCCTTGCAACTTTGCTTAGGTGAGTTTCAACATTATCATTTAACTTTAGAAGGAATTATTCTTTCAATAGAAGATTTTTTATAGTACATCTATGATATTGTGACTAATGTAGACTTGTTTTCATATAGATTGAATTTTTATTGATTTTGATCTGAAGAGGAAAATAATTTAGAATTTTCAGAAGGCCAAGAAAATGGTATTATACCAACATTTTGATACTTAAATGTCATGCAGTCCACCTGAATATCACCACTGTAGTGGCTGGTGAGCTCTACCATTATGCAGGACTTCACTTTTTCCCTACATGTCCAGGGCTACCATGGAGAACAGGTGAAGCTCTGGATCCACAGCAATGTAGTTTCCGTAGATAGCAAGAGGTTTCTGAGCTCAAATTGCAGTGTAGTAACTCTATTATATAGTTCCTTTCATTTCTGAGCCAGTTCTATCCCTCTGTGATTTCATCCTTTGTTTTCTGTACACATCTTTCTCAAATCACTCCCTAGAACTTGCCCCAAGATGGAGCTACTGTGTTATTCTTCCCTTAATATTTTGGTACTCCATTCACATGTAACTATTCTTATCTTACTATTAGTGGGAAGAAGGATCTGCATAATTTGTATAAATGGTAGTGGTACCTAAACACACACAGCTGAATCCTTAATTCATTGGTTAGGCTCCAACTTTATTGTTGGCTCAGGTAGCTGTATCTTGTCATACCATAGTCTATATAGCCCCCTTCTCTTCATTTTGTCTATTTCTCATAAGGTTCTCCAATTCAGAATTAACACATTTTATTTCTACTTAGTCAAACTACTACATATTCCCCACTGATGTTCCTATTTGATAGGGACTTGCCTTGTCCCACCCACCCTTTACATTTGTCATCTTATTTTCTCTGTCTATAAAAAGGCCATATCTGTATACCCTACACTCTTTTTCTATGATCATTACTTCTCACCATACACTTTCCATGCTATTTTATAATTTTAAAAAATTCAGTACTTGGTATTGGGCATGTATTTTCATGTCCTTTTTTTACCATGTAAAATAAACTTGAAAAGAATGCAAATATGTTTCTGAGAGGAACCACAATAACTAAAAGATAAAGAGGTGGAAACAGTCAATTCACATATAGCTATTGTGATAATTATCTTCCAGACTAGATTTTTAGAAAATACTGGCAATATTAGCTCAGTAGGAAACATTGTGTTCTCTATAGAACTGATGAAAATGCACGCTTTGTTTAAGTTAATAGAAATAGAATGTGCCAAGTCTATAAATTTGGGAAGAGAGATTATTGTTTAAAAGATTGGTTTCTATTGCTGTATTATCTTTGATATTATATTAAGAAAATTATGCTGTTTTGCAGGGGAGTTTCACATATCACAATTGAATGAGGCTAATGTTTCATTAGAATCATTCGTCCCCTGTCATTAGTAGAGAAATTTTAATGTCCATGTTACCATCTTCCCATTCTCTTCATAGTTTTCAAAGTAAATAATTTGTTTAACTTGGTATGATACTTCCAGGATCTCAAAGTGAACCTATGTTTAAAGTCTCTGAGGTGTCCACTTGGATTATGAGTGACTAGTGGAAGTAACACAAGGAAATCTTGTTCATAAAATCCAGCAGAGTGATTTTCCTTCCCTCCCTGTAAAATCTTCTCAGTAAAACTGTAACATAATAACCATTAAAATTCAATTTCTACTAAGCGATATTCCAAATAAGAAAATTGATTGATATAGTATTAATCAAATTAGTATTTGTTCCTCTTCTGCTAATATGTGATCCAGAAATGCATGTGTATCAATTCTTCAGCACCATTCTTTGCATACTAACAATGAAGTAAACAATAATGATGAGAAAATATTATTTGGTCCATTTCATACTATGTCCTTAAACCTGCTTATTGTAAAGGAAAACTTAGCTGAATACTTCTTTTTAGATTTCTAGCCAACAGTTCTTCACTATGAGTGTATACATGAGAATAACCAGGAGGATTTTTCTGAGTATAAACAGCATATCCCACCTGAGACTGAAATCAAGATCTCTGGAGAAAGGATCCAAAATATGTATTTTTAAAAAGATCTTCAGATAATTCTGAGGTGTATCTCTGGTTAAGCAGCATGACTCTCAGCTAGAGGTTCTTACAACATACATAGCACACCCAGATTTTTTTAAAAAGCTGAAACAAGAATATAAGGGTAGGAAAAAAAAATAAGGTAAAAGTGGTTAAGATTGGTATGAAACACATTCCAAATTTGTGTGGAGGTGGCAAGCTCAGTTGGCTCTGGGACTTCTTTACGAACACTGTCTACAAGTTAAAAATAAGCTGATATTCTAGGAAAGTACAATTGGTTCCTCAGAGTAAGACCTGGTAGGATGAACAATATTCTCAGTATTCTGAGGATCCTTGAAAGCAGGGTCTAGGTGGTGTTCTTATTTATACCTCCTACATCTAGTATAATAAACGACATGGTAGACATCCCTTGAATGTTTTCTAAATTGAATTTATTTCCTAGGGAATTTCCAATAATGAGTTTACTAGGGGTGATCCTCAGTGCAGGGGCTATAAGACTTTAGGGTATAACCTAAACAATTATAGAGTAGGGAGGCAGGCTAAAATGTGTGATGAGAATATAGCTCTCTGTTCTGGATAAATTTTAGGTTTAACTTCTAGTTGCTAAACCTCTGTTTCCCATAGCCTTGCGATTCTGTTTGGAGTGGGGCCCAGGAATCTGAAGTCTTAAAAGTTCCACCAGTGCTTTTATGCAGGTAGCTTAGCATGGTTCTTTATGGGCTCTTTTAGGCAATCATTGATTTTAAATACATTTCTAGAACAGAATGGACTGTGTGTCTCTCAAGCAATCCTCTTTAAATGTTTTTCAATGTGAATGTAGTAAGTATGACTCATTAGTAAGTCAAGGTAGTAAATACTTCTGAAAGATATCTGAAATGTTGGTCTTGTTTTTATAGTTGATTAAAAGCAGATTTTTATGCTATAATAGAAAGCCAGTTCTCTTCTTAAAATATTGAATACCATAGCCAGGGAGTAAAGCAACCCAAACTCCCCTGAGTCCCTTACTTCAATTTGAAGGTGAACCAAAGGAGCAGGCTCAGAGTACCCTCAGAATTGGTTGGGTCTTCTATAATAGCCAGAAGGTAAATGAAGTCCCTACATTATGCAACATAGAGCATGGCTTGAAAATCTCTCATGTGGAGGCTAGTCATTTGAAAATCTCAGTGAAACACCCATAGAACAAATAAATGACCCAAAAGGTACTCTAGGTACAGGGATATTATATACCTGTATAGAAAACTGGTTGTTCATGGTGAAATGAGCACACTTAGGAGCTTGTAGTTGTAGGTAGGGAACCAAGGTAGACTTCCAGGAATTAAGTAAGTGCTATGAAAGTAATCACTGTCTTCCAAGTTGTAGCTTGAACTATACATTAAACTAAGGGACCAGTTAGTATATGGAGATGAAGAAATCAGCATGGTATTTATTTATTATAAAGTTTCTACCATTTATGCAGGCCACCAATGATGAGATTTTTTACATGGTTTACATGGTTAGAGGTTAAATAAAAATCATCTTTTGTATTTATATGGTAAAAGCCAAACTTTTTGTCCTGCTATTATTCTTAAGAAGAAACAGATATTGCTTAAATGTATGGTAGGGTATTAGTTCTATGAGCCCTGCATACAGAACAGCACAGTCTAACCAGTAAAAATTATATTGACATGAAAAATGTTTGTTATTTGAGTTAAAAACAATAAATATATAATAATTTTTTTGGTTTAAAAATATTGGTAGGTAGGTAAAGTCTGGAAATATGTAATACCAGAAAGTATCAGTAGTGCTTATCTCTGATAGCAGAAAGAGCTTTTACTTTTTCTCATGTTACTCATTTGTTTGTTCTAGTAAACATGTTTTTACTCTTTTGGTTTGAGAAAATAAGGACAAAAATCTCTTTTCTTTTTCATGAAGACCTACTATTATAATCTGATTGCCTCATAATTCTTCCAAGACTACTTCTCTATGAGTAGCCTATGTTTCATCTAAACCAGATTACTCCCTATTTTTCTTGAATGTAGGAAATTTTCCTGTCATCATGGCATTCATTGCTCATGAAATATCCTTCATCTTAAAAATGTTCTTTTACCATCAACATTCATGAATTGTCCATTCTTTAAGATTTCCTCATATCCCAAAGTCTTTATGAATTCCCTTCAGTGTACTTCTGTAGCAACTATTACCTTTTTCCCCTCAATCCCAGTCTATTCTTATTACCAATTTATCATAATCCTCTTTATTCTACTTATATTTTGGTTTACTTACCAGTGTAGCAGCTCATTTATAGCAGGGATTTTATTAATATTTTATCTGTCCTTACATTACCTTTGTATATGCTATTCCTTCTACCTGTAATCTTCTCCTTTCTCATCTTCCCAGTAATCCTCTCTATAAATTCTTCAATATTCAGTTCAGTTGGTATCTCTTGTAGAAAGTCTTTCTTAACATACAGCGTTATCTCAAGTGTGTATATTGGGTCCATAGTGCTTTTATAGAACCTTGTGCATAAGTCTGTTATTAGATTTCACACAGTGTGTTATAATAGAGTATATGTTTATATGATATTACTGAGAGTTCCTTAAAATGAGTGAAGTATGTAAATTTTTATTGTTTTCACATTTTTAATACTTAATACAGTACTGAAAATGGCACAGGCTTGATAAACTTTTTGGGAATGTAGTTTTTGTTTCCAATCTCCTAGGGTGTCAAATGGTTGTAGGTTCATTTACCATGACTACAACACCACTCAAATACATTTCCTAGGGGTATGTACACAGGGAAAACTCTAGAGAAAATAGTTCTGTATGACATTTAGGCAAAACCATTCAGTATTATTGATAAGGTTTTTGGATTCAAAACCTTATGTAGAAGGAAGCCTTGGCCTTGGCTACCTAAGGTGGATTTGACTTGTATTGATCAGATGAAATTACTCTTGCTCCTGAGGACTTACTTTACATAGACTCCAGCTTTCAATGGGTTAGACCAATGTCAGACTATAAAATTGCATTAAGCTCACATCCTAATGTCAACCCTTGACATTTTCTACTATGGTGAGGAGAGACAAAGAAGTAGCAAACACAAGGAAAATTTTATCAGCAAGAACTAACTTTCTTCTGTTAAGCTTAAAGCAGCTGGCTTAAGCTACCTGTCATGAAATCTCCTGAAGCAAAAGTGCTAAGCAGAAACACCTATGATTTCTTTACCTTATCTATCATGCAGGGGCTCTGAAGGAATATTACAGTCCAAAATCAGGAAATATAAATATGAGGACATTTAACATCTTTTAATTTGTGTCCCTTTTCACATGCATTGTTAAGTATTCCTACCTCTGGTTTTCCTTATCATTGTAAATTTTGCCTCCTTCATCTCCTAGTTATGCATGCCAAAATCTTGGAGTTGTCTTTATGTGCAGTCTTCAAATCTTTGTGTCCAAAGTACATCTTGAATCTAGCCAATTCTGTCTACTTTTGTTGCTGTCTCTGTTATCCAAAAGCACAATCAGTTTTTTCCCGTATTATTCTAATACCTTCACTAACCTCTAGTTTTGCTTTCTTCTCTAATCCGTTCTTCACAGTATAGCCAGGATAATTTTTTAAAACTTGCCATGTTGCCATTTAAAAACTTTATTCACTTCCTGTTGCCCTCAAATGTTTACATGACTCAAAGGCTATTAATGCTTTTGCTTCTACCTGCATCATCTCTTGCCATATCTCTACTAGCATACTGTAGTCCAGCCATGGACTTTTTTTTTTCTTTCTTTCCAGGGTCTCATTCTGTTGCCCAGGGTGAAGACTGCAACCTCCAACCCCTGTACTCAAGCAATTTTCCTCCCTCAGCCTCCCAAGTAGCTAGGACTACAGGCATGGGCCACCATGCCCAGCTGATTTTAAGAAACCTTTTTTAGAAACAGGATCTTGCTATATTGCCCAGGCTGATCTTGAGCTCCTGGCCTCAAGCAGTCCTTCCTCCTTGGCTTCCTAAAATGTTGGGATTACAGGTGTGAGCCATCACACCCAGCTCTCTTGTTTTTGTTTTTTTTTTCTTTGACTCTAGCTCATACTCACTACGTGTACTCTTTCTTCATTCTTCCATCTGGCAAAACAACCTATTCATCCTTCAGCTTAAAGGTTATTTCATAACCTAAATTATTCACACCATTTCCACTCCAATTTTATTCCTAAAATGTGTTCTCATAATATTGTCAAAATTGATATGTGTGATTATTTGTCAGTGACTTTCTCCATAGTTGTAAGCTTCATGGAGGCAGAGACTGGCTGCTTTGTCAGACCTGGAGTCTGACAGTGCCTAGCTTAGTGCCTGGCACATAGATGCTTTATTAAGATTTTTCGGATAAATGAATGATCATGCATGTACATTGAAATTGTAGTACTTTTGAAATAATATTTCACTTTGGAGGTGTTTTAAAATTAATGAAATGTTGGAGAGGATGATGGTAATTCTGTTGTGTCCCAGCAGGTAGTTGAGCAAGGACTCACTTAACCAGTCCCGCTAACATTGTGCAGCATTTTAGTGTATGTTTTTATTCCTCATATTCATTCATTAACTTAGTTATTCATTTGTTCCATTAGATAATGTACCTATTATTTGCTAGGCATTGAGGAATTAGCTGTCCTGAAGGAAGATAACATCCCTGCTCTTGAGATTCTTATAGACTAGCAGGGGATGTGGGCTTTAACCAAATACAGCAATAAAGTCATAATTGCGGTAAGTGATATTTAAAAGGAAAATATAAGTTACTCTAGAGCAGTAGTTCTCAAGTGGGAGTGACTTTTGTCTCCCAGGGGACATTTGACCATACTGGAGACATTTCTGGTTGTCACACCTTGTGGCGAGCAGTACTACTGGCATTCAGTGGGTAGGTGTTGGGATTTATAAGACAGTGCTCCACACCAAAGAATTATCCAGACCAAAATCTCAGTGGTGCTGAGGCTGAGAAATCCTGCTCTAGGAATTGGGTAATCAGTAGTACTTCCATATGGAAATTGTATTTTAGTAAAATCGTGAGTAGAAGTTACTAATGGGGAGAGTAAGAAAATGGATGAACATATAGGCAGAGGGAAGAATATGTGGAAAGATCCAAAAATATACCCTTCCTTCAGTGTATTAGAAAAGCTGTGAAAAAGTGTCCCTTTTTGAGGAGAAGACAAAGGACACAAAGTAATGTTGGAGAGATAGGCAGAGACCCACTGATGTAGAGCTTTATAGATCGTGTAGAGATTTTGGGATTGTCTGTGAAAGACCCTGTGGACATTCATTGTATGTTGTTGGATATATGAGTCTGGAGCTCTAAAAATAGGTAGGAATTGAAGATATAATTTTGACAGTTCCTCACATGGGTGGTGTTTGAAATCATTTTATATTGATAACAGTTTGCCAAATTGTAGTTGCTTTTCTTCTGACAACACCGAACTACCAGGGCAGATTCATAAAAGGTAAAAGGTTAGGTTCATTTAGGGTTAGGGTTTTGTTAGGAAGGTGTGAGATAGGATACTGTGGCCAGAGAAAAGTAGCTACTGTGCTGTTGGTGGAAAGTTAGCCCAGGATTGCTGTATGAGCCAAAGTCTTAATTTGGTAAGATGCTGGCAATTTTCCAAAATGAGATTTTGGTATTTCTAATGGCAGAAAAATGTACTATGGCTTCCTTACCATAAACTATAATGAGTGCTTTCTTTAATAATTATTTGAGTACACTTGATTCTGAGTTTTGGTTTTTTTGTTTTTCTTTTTGATTTTTTTTTTTTTTGGTAAATTTGGGGAGGGGGAGTGCTATATGTTGAAGGATATATTTTACTTTAAATAGAAAACTAAAATTGATTATTATATAACTTCAGATTTAGAAATAAATAAAAGATTCATCTCAGTATAGATTCTGTGATTTATATTAGATATACAATTGATTCTTTTCTCATGAAGCACAAGCAGGAGAACCAGAATATCTAGAGCAGCCATCAAGAAGTGATTTCTCAAAGCACTTGAAAGAAGAAACTATTCGAGTAATTACCAAGGCATCACATGAGCATGAAGATAAAAGTCCTGAAACAGTTTTACAGTCGGTAAGAACTTTTCTTTTGGCTCTGTGAGCATAGCCATGTTCACGACATTTCCTCCTGTGGAAAGCGACCTGTCTGGGAATCAGGAGAGAAAGGGCCTAGTGATGGCTCTGCCGTGAATGTGATCAGTGACCATGGCAAGTCACCTAACTTCCGGGCTGTAATTTCCTTGGCTGTAATTTTAAAGATGACTTTCTCTTAAGTTTCTATTTTCCTGTTAGAGAATTATGATGACTCATAATCATACATTAAATTGACTATTTGATTTGGAACTCAAAGAGAAGTATAAAATTTTGCAATATTTCTCCTGTCCCTCACCCCACCTTCCATCTCTAATTTTATTACATTGGAATAATTGAAAATTTAAGATATAATTTTCATTGTTCTGTGAAATGTGTTTAACAATAAAACTACTAGATATTCTAGGTTAGCAGGATAAATATGATGTAATGAAACAATTTATGCTAATTTCAAGAGTGTCCTGTGCAAAAATAATTATCATCCTACCGTATTGTAATTTTCAAGTATGCCTTTTTATATCAGTAAATTGAACACATCAGTCTTATGTCATCAATGGATATGACATTCTGAAAGAAGCTATTTCGAGAATTTTGTACTATAAAACCATTCCATTTCTATAGTCATTTACCTTTTATTAGTGAGCATAAGCAGCTCTACTGTGGGTTTTATGGTAGCTCCTGTTAATATTTGAACATTCCCTTCCTAGAGAACTAAAGAGAGTAGCACATAGACATAACATAATTTTACAACACCTAATTTTCTGCATAGTAAGTGAACTCAATCCTAGTAATAATCTGCTAATTGCAATGAGGCCTTTAATATGATAAGTCCTCAATAAACCAAAATATTTAATAAATAGGGTCTTTTAATTTTATTTTGATGGATTAAGTAGTAATCAGAAATTATTCATTTCCTTTTGAAAAATTTTTAAAATATTAATATATCATCTGACCATTAAAAACTATATTAATTTAAAATAGATTTTTTTTTTGATGATTTCAGATTTTGTATATGCCTTAGAGGATCTAAATGATTTTAAGGTGACTATCTACTGTGAAGTTTTTCCTGAAAAATGCTTTTAATAGCTATGGGTATCTACTTCTTGGAGAGTAGAAAGAGGAAAAACTAGGGAAGGAGAAGAGGCAGAGGAGTTAGGTACTAAGGAAAAAGATTTTTGCTTAACATAAAAAATTAATTTCCCAGGCCTTTGCTAGTTAGAATTTTGTGAGAGCCTCCATTAAGGCTAATAAATGTCATCTTTTTAGCTGATATTAGAAAACCAAAAGCTTACTTAGCTTAATGTAGAATCATGATTGTTTCTAGTTTGGCTAGTCATATGTAATTTAAATTTGCAGAAATCAACACTTAAATTTTGATTATTTAGTTTCTTAGTATGGATATCATATAAGCTAGCAACCGACTGCCTCATCTTTACTTGAGAAAGGAGGATGATAGAGAAAGACTATGATAGACAAATAGCACATATTATTATATTTTGCTTATCTTCTGGAGTAGGAGCCAAAATATGCCCCATTGTGTATAAATCCTGAAACAAGTCTAAGAATTTGTAAACTTTGACTGTCAGAAGCAGCTTATGGTTCTTGGTCTCATGGTCAGTTGCTTATGATCATGGTAACTACTTCATATTTTGTTATCTCATTTAAATTTGGTACACATTAGAAGCTCGATTACACAGGTAAAAAGAGCCTTCAGACTTTGGAATCAGGTATTTCTGGGTTTTTAGAAAGTAGTTTTACTTCTCACTAAACTTCAATTTTCTTTTTCATAAAATGGAGGTGATTTTGGGATTATGAAGAGCATTTTTTTGAAAGTGCCTAGCATGGCATGTAGTAGGCACTGAGTAACTTCTCTTCTGTTACTTTAACTCTAGCCATTTCACAAATACATAGTATATTAAATTTTAACCTTAGCATAAGAAGAATTCCCTGGAAAGCTTAGAACCACCGAAATCACAGACAGTATACAAATGTTTAGGCAGCTTGCTTTTTTTAGAAAAATGTCTTTAGTTTTAAGTGGGATACTTTAGGATATTTAAAAAGTAAAGAAAAACTCAGGAACTCATAGTCCCACTCACTAAAAGTTTTAATTCAATCACTTTTAATACGTTGTTTTCTTTTTCTCTTGTATTTGGATTTGGGATTTACTTTTGTGTTGAGTTGCATATAAAAGTTTGTATCTTGCCTGTTCTTCTTTTAATGACTTGGCCTTGTAACATTTCCCCAGGTTTTAAACTTAGTAAAAAATCACTTAATGACTGAGTAATATTCCTTTGAGTAATTAACTTACTGTTTACTCATTTGCTCATTGTATATATATTTCTACTTTTATAGTATTATAAACAGGCTGCTAGAAATAAACTTTTTTCCATATTTCAGTTTATTTCCTTAGAATAAAATTACTAGGTTAAAAGATGTGGGCATGTTAATGTGGCCAAAGAACTTGTATAGCTTTCTAACCCCTCTTCTTATGAGACCACTTTTTTTAAATCATATAATTAATGGATTTCAGGCAACTAATAAAAATCTTTTTTTTTTTTTTAATTTCAGCATAATATGAGGGTACAGATGTTTAGGTTACGTGTGTTGCCCTTGCCCCCCCTCCCCAAAAATCTTTGTATTTTAATTATTTCAGCAACTTATTCAGTGAGAAACTTATTTTTAACTCTTGTCAAGTTTAGCTTTTGTTAATATGTTCATATAAGACCTGGAAATAACAAAAAAAGATAATCTTATTTTTTGCTTCACTGAGCCCTTAAATTCTTTATATGAAAAATGTTATGGTACCTTAGGATATCTAGATTTGATGATTGATACTACAGAATTATTGTATTCAGCTAAACTTTTTCAACTTTTACCTGTGTAATTAATCAGCATTATATTATGCTGTTGAAACTCTTCAACAATGACTAGAAAGGCTTATAAAACATTTATTTTCCCTAAGTGCAATTTTTTTCCCCCTGGAGAGAATGTATATTACAAGGATCAGTATTCTAAGTAATACATTTCTTAATTGCTATTTGCCTTAAATTTATGTTTTTGCTCTTAAGATACTATTGCTTTGGATTGGTTTGCTAGTGAGAAATTCACCACCACAAACTCCAGACAGATTTCTTAATTTACCTGCTTATATTTCACTCTTGTGAATGGGGAAACCAAGCACAATTCTTCTGTCATATGCTGTGAGGATTAAAAATCCTTAATTAAAATGTCATGGGCCAAGCACATTTCTATAGAATATGTGCGGTAGTAATATTAAGTTAGAATTATTCAAATATAAGCAATTTAAAGTAGCATAATAAAATATTATAATGATATTGATAATACCTGTCATTTATAGAACTTCTATATACCAGATGTTGGATTAGCTGCATATTCTTTCTTAGGATCATGACAACTATACAGGTTATTTATTTCCTTTTGAAAAGTTGAGTGTTTAGATAAAGTCTTTCTTAAAAATGTTATGGTTAAAAATAACATTTCTTTTAAAAGGGGTAATACCAATCTTGGCCATTAGTTTTGTTTTGTTGTTTAATTAAACTCTTTCTGCATATGTACTCCTGGAAAGTCAAAAAAAGTTTAATTTACCTATATTTCAAATGAAAATAAAACACTTTTAATTGTTCTTATTAAAATTTGTTTATTTAAAAACTAAAGTTTAGCTTTGCTTAGGAAAACTTTTTATGGTCCAAATTAAAATCACTTAAAGTGCTTTCAAGTACCTTCAGTATTTTTGACATTTGTTTATAGGTAAATAGTGAATATGCTAGTTATAAATCTGTTCAGTAAAATAACACCATGTAAAATCTGAATAGTATTTTTAATGAATCATACTGGTGTCTTTGAATGGACTTTTCTGGTTTTCATACTGGCTTCTGCTTTGTTAGTATGGATTACTGAGATACATAGATTTAGTTAAGAAGACAAAAAAGAAAACCAAAACAACAAATCTGATTGAGTTGTTAAAAGTGGATATCACTTTCCAACAGTTTTTTTCTTATTTTCAACAAGAATGTAAATATACCACGCTAGAGTCTCATAGGCTGTACAGAGTGAGTTAAACATGATAGGATATAGATATTAACTAGACACACAATTGATTCCCAGAAAGGGTAGAAAGGTAATGTCATAAGGAAAAAACTCTACAGACTCTGCTGGGTTTAGAAGCAGTCATATCATATGTCACTAAATATATCAGTAAAGGTTTTCTGGAGTTTTGAGAATTTCTTTTTTTAAATAAAACCTCCAGCTATACAGACAGGAGTAGAAAATACAGCTTCAGTATTTGTTATTTTAAGAACTTGAATTTCAAAATGCTTTGCGGAGGTGAGGGGAAACAGAAAACCTTGTTTCCATGAAGGGAAAAGCTGTAGATTTTGTTTTGCTATTTGATGAATGCATTTGCTTCTAATGTTCACTTTTAGGTGACTAAGCAAATGCAAGGTTTTTAAAAAATTTTTAATTAGTATGGGTACATAATATTATAGTTGTAGATATTTATAGGGTACATGTGATGTTTTGATACAGGCATACTATGTGAATTAAATCAGAGTTATTGGGGTATCTAATACCTCAGGCATTTATCATGTCTTTGTATTAGGAACATTCCGGTTCCACTCTTATAGTTATTTTAAAGTATACCCTAACTTATTGTTGCTTGTAGTCACTTGTTGTGCTATCAAATATTATTCAGTCTATCTAATTATATTTTTGCACCCATTGACCATTAAAATAGGGACAATTAATGGATGCAAATGCAGGTGTTTTTAAAAGACTTAAGAGTCTATGCATTCAAACTTGGTGTTTCCGTTGTTCTCTTTTTTAATGTTCATACTAATGATTTTCTTCTGCAGAAACCTGAAAGTACCACAACCCAACCACCTTCTAACCAGCGACTTGTAGAGGTGGCGATTCCTCATGTAGGGAAATTTATGATTGAATCAAAGGAGGGGGGGTATGATGACGAGGTACTTTTATTGCAGCACTCTGCACCATTGCTACTTAATTTTTGCTATTTAATACACGTACTTTGGGCATGCCTGCACCCTCACATTTATGCCTATTGCTGCATAACATACAGCTTTGCCACCCATAGTCTGAAATTACCAATTATTAACAGAACTTTGAATTTAAGTGAAAAGTTCAGTAGAAAGCTTATGGAATTTGTCAAAAGAATACTGGAGTTAATTTTTTTATGAAGAAATAGACTCAGTTTTTTCTCAGGTTAATAGATTAAAATAAGATTTAATTAGTAGGAAAAAATGTTGCATTTAAAAGTAATTTTATATTCCTTTCCTGTTTTACTTGAATTATTTGTTATACTTTGCCCACCATTACCTACCAAAAAATCCTACAGCATGATTGTAAGATGGATAATTGATATTTTTGCTATTACACCCTCTCCACATGACGGTGAATTGAATGACTCATCAACATTCCTGAGTGCCTGCTGGTGTTTTACACACTGACGCCTCCATCTTATTTCTTCTTACCTCTTCACGGTTAATTCTCATCTACTTAGTTTTCTAACAGTATGGAGGTGTTTTTGTTTCTCATGATAGTGTTCTTTGGAATCCAGATGAAAATGATCTATTGTCCTGGTCCATGAAATTGTTTTCTCCCGTTTTCCACTTTTCTCTTGATACTCTTACAATTGTTCTTTTTTATATTTGAGGAAGGGCTGGTAAAACTGTTTCTGAAAAGTAACGCAGAGAAGACTATGCCTATTGTGTGTGGGACGATTTGGAAAAAAGCTTGTTGGATTCTATCACGTTAGTTTTTATAGGCATGGATGAGAATTGAATATATATTAGTTTTTTCCAAGTAACTTTTGAGACTTATTCCAAGGTTATAATTACAAGAGTTAATTACCAATATCAGATATATACATATATGTATATCTCAGATATATATACATATCAAATATAATTGCAAGAGTTATTTACCAATATGAGAAGTGTCATACAGACATTATACACACTGCGTGTGTAAGAAAGCATAGACCATAAAGAAAATAAGAGTCAGATTTGTGAGATAGAAACTGGTGAGATGGTTTTCTGAAGCAGATAATGTTAGATATATTGCAATTTTTAGTATATCATCCAAAATAAATACTATGAGTAATAGGTTCAGTGAATCACAGGTAATGGATATCCAATCTCTGGATTGCTATAAGATAACTTCATAGTGTCTTGGATTATTTAATTTGTAGATATTTGAAAATGTAAACAGCTAAGAATAGTAAACTATTAGGAAAGCAAATAAATACCTAGTAGCTCTACATTGTTCTAGTAAACTATTTTGTTACCATGTAGGCTTTTGAAAATTATAGAAACTCATGTTTTTAATGAAAATGTTAATTTGTTGATGAAGCACTTAAGTGCTCTAGAGTGAGCCTTCTGGCATTTAAAAAAGTTGAATCGTGATTAATCATTTAATCCTTTGTGCAAGTGCTTATGCTGTTGGCAGAATTGCGTGTTGTTTTTTGGTTTTTGTTTTTAATTTATTGGACTGACAGTTTAACAGTGCATGTGTATTGGAACTTTTAAAAATAAGTCCTATGAATACAGGGCAGCTGCCTAGGGATGTTCAGGTTGTACAGTTGTGCGGGGGTGCCTAGCCAAGTGACAGAAGTGGGATTAAAATTGAGCTCATGCTGAGCTCCCCAAGTCTTGAGGAAGAAGTGCCTTTTTTAATTGATAAAGGGATTGTTGCTTTTTCTAAATAGTTCTCTCAGAAGGCAGCACAATTTTCTGATTTGTCCAGAAGGGGGTGCCTTTTTAAAATTCTCCAGTTCAGAGAGGATGCCTTTTTGCAATTTGCACAAAGGCACCATATGAGCCAGCTGTGCCCTGTGTGGATGATTTCGAAAGATGCTTATGTGCATATTAGATCACATTTGCTATTAAAAAATATAACATTTGATTTATAAATAGTGAAAAACAAAGGAGTTTCAACTTGCATGTAAAGAAATTATTTTGGTTTTTAAATTTTTTTTTTATGTTAACCATTCAAAAACTCTTACTTTAAATCTCTGTGGCAGATCATGATGACGCCGAACATGCAAGGTATCATCATGGCGATAGGTAAATCCAGGAATGTATATGACAGGTGTGGTCCTGAAGCAGGGTTCTTTAAGGTACAATTAACATTTTCATTTTATTTTCTTCTTTTTTGAAGTTAAACTTCTTAAAATGCTTTATTTTGTTGAACTAAATTTGATTTTCTGTGTAATTTCTTTTTTCCTGTCTTAGCCATAGCCAACCAATATTCTAGGGGTTTCTTTTATGCATGAATCTAAAATTGGTTCTTTTTCTTTTAATCCAGGTAATTCAAGAAAAACAAAGCATTTTACCTGAATTACCGTAATAGTGTGCCTGTACTTTGTTAGCAGAAATTCGAATTGTATTTTATTTGAAGGAAATAAGGTATTGATGAACAATAATAGGAACTGATAATTGCTCCTGACATTAGTTTACTAATGTTCGTACCTATAGTTCGTACTATTGGTCAACGTGACAATAGTTTTTTCTTTGATTTTTTTGTTGTTTGGTAATAAGTTGTTTTCTTCATTTAATTGTTTCTAAAATGATTTGTTCATTTATTATCTTCTTTCATTTCTTATTCACTTATGTTTTCCCAATAATCAATTTTTGATATCCTAGTCAATTTAAGACGTGTGAGACCATCAAGCTGATGCATTATTCCATGACCGTATTTTTTTCCCTGTAATACCAGAGCTTTCCAGTGTTCTGATTACAGTATTATTTGGTTTTACATATCAGAAAGGTGAAAACACCCTGTATGTTTTGTCATTTTATTTAGATTAATGAAAAATCTCCAAGTTTTTTCACTCCTCTGCTTTTTAGTGTTTTTTATTTATTTTTTTGTGAGGAGAGGGAAGGGCCCTTTTTTAGTGTTTCTTGAGAAGCAGACTTGTTGAGGTATAATTTACTACAATAAACTATGTACTCCTTTCTTTTTTGATGTTAAAAGTCTAAAATTTACCCTAATTTTCTGTAATTTGCCATCATCTAACTTGATCTTAAAAATGCTATTTTTTTAAATTTATTTCAGTGTATAGTGCAAAACAAAAGCCTTGTGCATAGGAGCATTTTTTAATTTATTAGGATTTAAGGTGACCAACTCTTCCAATATGCCCAGGACTGAGCAGTTTCCTGGAATACAGGGATTAAAGTGCTAACTGTGAAAGTTCTAGGCAAACTGTTCCCAGGAGGAGTTGATCACCCTAGTAAGATCCCATAAGAAACGCTGAAAAAACTACTTTAAAAAAAACAAAGAAAAGAAAAACAAAGATTTTTTGTAGTTACCATGTTTGCTTACTAATTTCTTAATTTTTACAGTTAAAAATTCATTCTTATGCCCAGATAATCTACATTTTCCTTTCTTAAAAATTCTAAATATTTGCCTTCTAAAGTTTTCATCTATTTCTTATGGAAATAGAAGTTTTCATCTATTTCTTCTTCCATAAGAAATAGATGAAAACTTTATAGTACCACTGTCATTGTCATGAAAACTTTATAGTACCACTGTCATTCTTGGTCAAATTGGGTATTTTTCTGTTGCATTGTAAATCTCATTTTTCTTAAATTAATACCTGCTTATAATTTAAAGAATCAGTTAATTGTACATATTACAGCAATTCAAAAATTACTAACCTCCCAGTGGTAACAGCTTTTAATTATTTTGTCTAATCCTTTTGGCATTAATTCCATATCTTTAAATAGAATGCTTATGTTTTTTATATTCTCAATTTATACATTACCTGTTGAATTCCCTTCTATGGAATATGAATGATGAGCCTTCTTTCTCCTCCTGGTTTACATATATACACTGATAGACACAGCTCGCATCCCCGTCTACACACACACACACACACACACACACGTAAAATCTTGTGATTTTTTGATTAAATCAGAATTTTGCATTTGTAATGTCGTTACTATGTATGTTGCATAGGATTGAGCTAAATTATAAACATTACTTTCCGTCTTTTCCTCAGCTTTCCTTTTCTTAGAGTTGTTTTGTTTTTTGATTTTCTTACTTTTTAGTGGATCACTGATTCCATTCTACACTCTCCACCAGTTGCTTAAATTTCCTCTTACTAATTTTATCTTCTTGGGGACTTCTGTTCATGACCTGCTCCAATCTGGGTTGGTTTTCCATTACTCCTGATGCATAACTGGTAACCTGAGATCTCCTTTCACCGTCATTTTGGGGATTCCCTTTGTATCTTTTTCTTTGTGTATTTTCTGTATCTCACTTATGTCTCTTTTTGGGGATTTACCCTCTGATTTTGGTGGTGCAGTAAGAAAGCATGGACTATAAAGAGATAAGCAAGCTTGTGAGATAGGGATTGGTCATAGAGTTTTCTAAACAAATTATGTTATGTATAGTGCACCTCTTAGTGTATAATTCCAAATAAATACTATGGCTGACAAGTTTCAGTGAATCTGACTGTAGAGTTTTCAAGTAACTCTGCAGAGTTTTTAGTTTGAAGTTTCCCTCATAGCTAAGCTATAGCATAAGAAACTTTTGTTCTGTGTTACATGTTAAAAATCATTATTCCAATGTCTCTAATTATTTCACTAATCACTCTCCTTATTACCCTGATATTCACTTAACTGCTTTCTCTCTGTTGAAAATCACTTACAAGGACAGCTGGAACATACATTAGGAAGAAAGTACCTTACAACTTGGTATTAGCAGCCAGACTGCCTTGGCCACTGCTTTGTAGCTGTGACCTTGGTCAAATTACTCAACCTCTCTGTATCTCAGTTTCCCTAGTGTTAAATGGAGATGATAATAATAACTATTTTATTGGATCATTGTGAGTTTTACATAAATTCTATCAATAATATGTATCTAAAGCAGGATCTGGTTGATACTAAATGCTCAAAATTTAGCCATTATTATTTCTGTTAGTATTATCACTAGCTTCATCTTATACATCCAGTTCTAGTCCAGGTATAGGGGAGGTGGAAAGCAAGAGTGCTATGTCTGTGTCGAGGACCTTCATTTTCTAATATAACTTTCTTACACTCATCACTTAGAATTTGCCAATACCACTTTGCACCTACAAAATCAGTTTCATATAGTTTTTAACCTAATAACTTCTATCACAAAATCCTTTCTACTTTTATATCTTTAGTGTATGTATGTTTATGAAATTTCTGAAGTTATATCTGTGTATTTTCATTCATCTGTAACTGAGGAATATATGTTGTAATTTTATGTAAACATTATCAGTTGTTTCTAGTTAATGTGTTTTTTTGTTAAAGTTAGATGATTAGCATTTGGAAAATTCTAGCTGATAATATATCATTTTTAAAAATTTGTCCAATAAAAAACAAAAGTAATGTATACAAAAACAGTCATTCAGTAACAAAGAGGTATCTAAAATAAAACTAACAATGACAATTTCTGCCACTGCCATGTTGTAACCAGTCGTGGCACTGTTATCCTTCCTGTTTTTTTCCTTTTATTTATAATAACACACATACAGAAAAAAATTTTTAATGTAGATTTTATAGTTCATGTTATTATGCAACTTATATCACTCAGAAATATATTGTAGGCTTTCTTAAAGTTAAGACAACATACCTACCATTTTATCTTCCGTAGCTGTTTATAGTATTCCATGGTATAGATGTATTCTTACTATATATATTACTATTGTATATTAACTCTCTTTATGAGCATGTGTTCTATATTTTTCCCTAATCTGCCATTTCTAGTGGAATTAGTTTAGGTTACCTTCTTCCATAAAGAAGTTTTTAAAATATTATACTCTTAAATCTTTCTCCGTCTTTATGGATTCTGGAATTTCATTGCCATATTTTAAGGTCTACTTTAACCAAAGGTTATATACAGTTTCTTCACTATTTACTTAAAACACTCTTCTTAGTAAATTTTATTTTACTAATATTTTATACTATTTAAATTTTAACTCACTAGCATTTTATTTGGGCATTTTGCATCTTGTATTAATAAATGAATTTGGTATATGTTTTTCTTGTGCTGTCTTCATCAGTTTTGCTATTATGGTTATGTTAACTTTAGTAAATGAGTTTGAGAGCTTTCCTGTTTTTCTTATACTCCAGCAGGTTAGGATAGGAATTATCTATTCAATAAGAATAAGTTAGAACTCACTTATAAAATCATGTGAACCTGGCTCCTTTTTTTAATAATTTTTTTGATTCCTTCTACAGCTATTGGCATGCTTAAATATTCTGCATATTCTTGGCACTTGATTCTGATCATCAGTATTTAATATTAATTCACAAAATATGTACACAGCACAGTATCTAACACGTGATGTCCTCTTCTGTCTTCCTGTTTTCCTTAAATTAGATTTTTTTTATTTTTATTCTTTTTAGTATTAATTTATTATAAATTAAGGGAAAGGGCTTTGTTTTTTGTTTTGTTTTGTTTTGTGTGTCTTTTTAAAAAATATATCTTCTGTCCTGCCATGTTACCAAAAAAATCTTTGTCAGGTTTATTTCACACTAGTTTTTTGGCTGTGAGAGAAAGTTTTCAACTGTGTGCCTGTTTAAGTCCCTCTAAATATGGATTTCTTTATGCATTATGATCAGACCAATTTTTTAATGCTGTGTATGTTTCCTAGTAATAAAACCACGTGATAAAACTATCAGCTTTGTTAATGATAAAAAGCAAAGTTGTAGAATGAAACTTAGGTCTGGGTAAGTGAACTTGCTAAGGTTTAACCTCTGAATTAGGAAGAGTTACCAGCCCAGTCACAGGAATTCTTGCAAGCACAGGCCCTCCTACATGGAAGTCTGCCCCTGTAAGTGTATGGTATGAAGGAGTTAATAGGCAGGCACATCTAGAAAAATAAAAGAGGAACAGTCTGGGTAACACTTACTTGGGTCCTTCTCCCAAATTGACTTTTTTTGTTAATATTAGTTTTATTTTATTTATCTTATTAATAGAATATCCCCAAATACTAGTGGCTTACAGAGAGAAGATTCTGTCATATAAAAATGAAATTCAGAGAAAGACAATACAAGACTAATATGAGGAGCAAAAATAAAAGCCATTAAAAAGAAATAATATTTTCAAAGTACTGGTTGCTTGTAGTATATGTACGGGGCTGGGGGTGGGAGGATCATATTGTAATTGTAGTCTTGGAATTAGCATAGCTTTCTTCATTTACTTTCAAAGACATTAAAATTTCTTTTTTGTAACTTTTTTGTCTTTAGCTATGAAACTACCCTTAGGGTTTTAGTGAAGTAATGTAATTTTGTATTATGAAACTTTTTTCTTACTAGTTATTTCGTTGCTTCATAATAATTATTGCTGGTCATCATAACTTTATTACCCTTTTTAACTTTTGAAATGTCTATTATTACTACCTTATTTATTCAATCATTATAAAAATGTATTTATTACAATATAAAAATGCTGAAAGTGTACAGTTTGTAAGTGTACAACTCTGAATTATGACAGAGTGAACGTATTCACGTGTAACCACCAGGCCGAGAAGTAGAACATTACCAGGGCTCCAGAAGCCACCTTTGTTCCTCCTTTCTATCGCGACACACTACTCTTACACAAAAGTAGCCATTATCCAGATTTCTAACAACATAAATTAGTTTTCTTGTTGAACTTTATATACTTGGAGTCTTTTATTCTAGGCCACTTTTTATCTGGCTATTTTTAGTCAACAACATGTTTGGAGCTTCATCCGTGATACTGAATGTAAATGTAGTTTGTTCTCATGGTATTTTCTTATATGATTACACTATAATTATTTCTTTCTGTTGATACTCAACAGGTATTACCTGCTTATATACAAAGCATGTCCTAAATCCAATGTCGTAGCTGAGATAATGATGGACTGAATTACTGCCTTAATGAAGCTTATTTTCTAATGGGGAAGCAAACATTAATTAGAATTGTAATTAGTATGATAAAGAAGCAGTTTGATGTGGAAGGAGAACATATAATGAGAAAATAGAGTTGGTATCTAGAGGACTTAGAGAAAGTGACATTTAAACTAGCAATGCATATACCAAAATGTGGAATGTAAACGTTTTTCTGTTCTTAATTCTCACTCTGCAGTTAGTTTCTACTGATTGTTTCTTGTATATCCTCCTAAATAGACAAGATTGAGTTAAATTGAGATATTCCTCCATACATTTATAATTTAAATAAAAATAAAAGTTCTATATACTCTTTCTATTATTTGCTTTTTCTTGAGTTCTTTTTTTATATAATGTAGTGAGTAATTATTAATACTTACACCAGAATGTATAGATTTATTATTTTTTATTTCCTATTCAGTTTATCAAAATTTATTTAAACATTGTCCTAGAGCAGAGTATCCCAGTTTTTTTCATGTTATAACAAATATGAAAAATAATACATGTCCAGCACTGATGTACGTAGGAGCTTCTGGTCACCAAAAAGGCTGATGGTATCAATTTCCCAGCACACCTATAGCTTATTCTTGCTCTAGGTTTAGGAAGCTCTGTCCCAGATGAGCTGTTACGAACAAGGGCAATATGGTCAGGTGCTTAGGTTTAAATCCTAGCATTAATCACTTAATAATTCTGTGACCTTAGGCAATTTCTTAAATTATCTGAGCCAGTTTTTTCACTTATAAATGAGGAGTTATCTTGAGAATTAAATGAGACAATTCAGTGTCTGTCACATAAAGAACCCTCAAAAATTGTTAACTATCATTACATTGTTGTTGCTGGATATTTGGGTTATTTCCAGTATTATGATCATTCTTGTACATATATTATTGAACACTTTAGTGAAAACAGCAAAGTAGAAGTGACAAGTTGAAGTGCTTGCAAATTTTAAATATTGATAATGCTGTCAAATTGTTCTTAAGTAGTTATATTGGCTTTTAGTCCTATTGGTGGTTATTTGACAAAATTACATAAGGAGTATAATCCCTTGTTTTAATGTAGTTCTTTGATCTTTAGTGAGGGGAAAATTTTGGCAGTCGATATTTATATTGTCTGTCTATTCATCTCTGTACATTTTTTAGATAAAATTTTTTAAATTAAATGAGCATGATTTCCCAAGACAATTAATCTATAATTTGCAAATTATTCAGTATATTTTATAGTTTACAGTATGTCTTTTAAATTTATTTTTGGTGTCTCACTGTATGGAATTTTTTTAATCTTATAAAATATGACAGTGTATTTTCTTTATGAATTTTGGGCCTATATAATCACTTTGAAAATCATGCAAATCTTTAATTCTGCTATTGTCATAATTTTACTTTTTGTTTAGATTACTAGATAAGGGATTTTAGTTTTCTCCAAATAGAAAAAATTTTCAAATAGTACAAACATAAAATTTTGATTAATGCATCCTTTTCACACTGACTGGAAATATTGTTTTTATCATTTATTTACTAGATCCCTATTTATAAGTTTCTCTGTATCTCTATAATTCTACTGATCAATTTTTCTATTTTATAACAGCACACCTATTTACAATCTAGACCATTTGTAACGTAGTTTGATGTTTTGTAGGAAGAACACTTACTAATTTTTGTTCTTTTATAAACAAAAAGTTTGGCAAGTCTCATTTTTCTTTTTTGATAATTTTTAGAATCAATTACTACTTCTTTTCCCAAACCATTTCAGAATTATATTTATGCGTTAATTTAGGATGAGGTAGAATTACATCTTTTTAGTATTTTGAATCTTCCCCAAAAGGAGCGTAATAAAACTTTTCTTTCACTGTTATGTCCTTTAGTAAGGTGTTATAATTTTTCTTCATAATGGTCTCATACCTTTTTATTTAATTTATTCCTAGGTGTATAAAATTTTTTGCCATTATGAATTGAGTCATTAACCCCCACTTTTTCCACCAGGTTATTAAAAGTGTAGGTAATGGGAAAACCAATTTTACATATTTATATTATATCCAGTTACCTCTTGGAACTATTTGTTTTCTCACAGTTTTTGATTTGATTTTCTTGATATTTTCAGTAAAAACTCTTCCAATAATTATCTCATCATTTCCATTATACTCATTTCTTATTTCATTTCTGGTTTTATTATGATGACCAGAAATTTCAGAACATATTCCCAATACTAAAATAATGGTAGTGGGCTTTTTCGTCTAGTTCCTGATTTTAATGATATGTCTCTAATGTTTTATTATTAAAAATAATGTGTAATGTTGGTTTCATAGAGATCCCCTTTATAAATTTAAAAACACTTTCTCAAATTCATAATTAAGAGCTATCTTTTAAACTGATTAATACTGAAATTTAGAAATTTTATAATGCATTTATTGAGATGCTAAACAGATTTCTCCTTAATTTTTGATCCTTGTAAAGATCTTAACGTTGATCTCTTTTTTTTAATCATTAAACACTTTTTGTTCTTATATATTCTTTTTGTATATCATGCAGTTTACCACAAATATGAGTGTCGGCATCTATATACATAGACAGAATTGATCTATAGTTTCTTTTTTTATGCTTGTCAATTTTTGGTAGTGAGATTATACTAGCCTTGTATAATTTTAAGTTAGGCTTTCCCTTTTTTTCAGGCTGTGGGGCAATTTAGATACTGTAGAAATTATCTGGTCCTTCAAGATTTGACATAGAAACAGATCTAAATGTGAGTTTGATTCCTTTATTGGATACAGATCTAGGGCAACTTTTAAAATTCTTCTGAAGTTTTTCTAGATCTCTTCAGTTTTTATACCTCTAAAAGCAATTCTAGTAATTTATATTTTCCTAGATGATCATCTTTTTAAGGAAGATATTACAGTTTTTTGACAAAGTTATATGTATTAGTCTTTAATTTTAAAACTTCTTTCCTGTGTTATCACCTTTCTCATTGAATTTTCTTTCCCCTTTTGGTCTTCTATCCAACTTTTTAGAAAGGAAAAGCCTTTTACTATCAAATTGTTATTTTATTTTTCCTACTTTATTTTAGTTTATTTTCTCTTTTTTTCTAAATTCTCAAAATTTTATTCTGTTATTTAGTGTTACTGGATTCCTATAGATTTTGATAACTCATTCCCAATATTAATATAATTTTTATTTCTTTGGCTCAAGAATAATTTAGAATAACATTTTTAAATTCCCAGGTGTGTAGCTTGGGAGGTATCTTTAATTCCTATTTGTATTGCTTTTTGGTCAAAGAATATGGCCTATATGATTTCAGTCCTCTGGAATTTGAAGTAGATTTTCTTTATTTCTTGGAACACTGTCAGTTTTTTAAAAATAGTCCATGAACTTTTTAAGATATACATAAAATGTCTCAACTGTATTTTAGAGATAAGATCATTAGACTTACAGGATTACGTGCCTTGTTTTATGTCACAATTAATTAGCAAATGGTATACTTAGCTTTCTGAATCTTAATCTTGTCAATTTTTCATTAGATTTTACTGCCCCAGAATATACTGTATGTTTGTATATTTGGTATTCTCTAACATATGTGAATGTTTACATCAAAATTAAGTTTGTAAGAAGCTATAAATTTAGATATGATTTTATAACTTTGAAAAGCAGAAAAAAGTCTACCTAGAAATCACTTGTATCTTTAGAACTGAAGAAGCTTTCAAAATAGTGACTTAAAGTAGTCTTATTGAATGGATCATCTGTAGATAGATGGGGAACGAATAAGAATCACACATCACACACACAAATAAGGATAACACATGTAGAGAACTTAAGAAACAAAGGCATGTGTGTATTTGTGGGGGAACGAGCCTTGACCTAGATGGAAGGAAATCCTTGCTGAAGAGTAATAGGAAATAAGACTAAATCGATAACATTGGGCCTGACTAAAGGTCTAAAATTTAAAAATTATATACAGAGCAGTTACATCACCTAATGACCAGTATCACATTTCATTTTGTAAATGTGTAGTGATTTCATTGCAATGTGTAATAATTAACTTAAAATAATTATCACAGGCAGCCAAAAAATATGGACAAATATAATTCTAGAACAGGATTCTGAGGAAGTAGTATGAGGCCAATTTAACATAATGTTAACTTTACTCGTAATGGCAGATTGTGTAGAGCTCTGCTAAATATACAAGCATGGAACATCTGTTGAGAATTTGAATAGATATGATTCCAGTATATTTTAAAAGTCTTAAAATTTCTTAAGAAGTAAGTTCATAAAAAATAGTTGAGAAATGCATTTATGTCAGTAAAAGTGGATTTTTTTGTGTGTGTTTGAGAAATGACTCTTAGAAATTTAGATGTACTTTTCTACCTTTACTGTTTTAAACACCTGTAGATTGAAAAGTACTATGTCTTTGGCAATTCACTTATGAAAATTAGGAGATTCTTAAATTGAGCAAAATCAAGAGGTAAACATATAATCTTAGAGTACAAGAGGTTAGGTTATATATTTCAGTTTCTAATAGAAATCTTCTGTTTATGAAAAATATCACAGCTTCTATTTTGAAAGTAGGTAGGGGAATGGATGACCTCTTAGTGTGATAACTCCTTATCTGTAAACCTACTATATTATTTTGAGACACTCAATACAAATTTTATTTTTATACTAATTTTGGGCAAAAGCATATCTGAAATAGTTGAATATTCTAAAAGCCTTCTAATACAGGTTGAGCATCCCAAGTCTGAAAATCCAAATTTCAAAGTCTGAAATGCTCCAAAATCCAACACTTTTGAAACATCAACATGAAAATGAAAGGAAATGCTCACTGGAACATTTTGAATTTTAGATTTTTGGATTGGGATGCTCAGCTGGTATAATACAAATATTCCAAAATCTGAAAAAATTCAAAATACAAAGCACTCCCAGTCCCAACCATTTCAGATAAATGATACTCAACCTGTGGTCTATGACAGTCATTGTCTAAGGGCCATAACAACAAAGAATAGTTATTATGTTTTAGATTTATTCTCAAATTCAATATACTTTATTAAATGAATATGTACCCTTTTTTTCCAAATTGGGGAAACAGGAATATTTTAACAAGTTCTAAGCAAAGTGTATGTGTGCTAATTAGGCACTTATGAGCCTTGGTAATCTCACATGTCAAAATAAAGTTGATTTTTATGGTTATTTTTAACCATAGAGGTAAGACTTTGGAATGACATGTATATCCTGAAAAAAAAAATCAATATTTTAAGGGAAAAGTATTTTAGGATAATTTGTATTAGCTATAAAAATGATGTTTTTATTCTATTTATAATGCTATGCTGGACTTATCAACCTTCCCAATCTTTAATCATATGGACCTCTTGTGTACAATAGTATTTGATGTGTGAGTTTACACTTTTTTTATATAGTCAGATATTTTCCAGATTTTGCTCATGTGTGGAAACATGTATTGGTGTTTATTATTAATATTTCTCATTATAATTACTGTTAAATTTTGAGCTGTCTCTGTTTATAAAGAAAAAGTAAGTTTGAGCATGTAGGTAGTAATAGTGATAATAATGTATACTCATTATTATATTAATGAAATTTAAATACTGTTGAAGCAACGAGAAATTCCTTTTGTGGTAATTATAACTTCAGAGCTTGTTGTTGCATCCCTTATTTGTCATTCATCTAAAAGTTAATTGTAATAATATTACCATGCATTTAAGAGCCAGCCATTTTCTTTCAGATATGAGTATTGGGAGCTGTATATCAACCCTAGAATTTGGCTATTCAAACTGACACTTGAAAGGTAAAACAGGATAGGCAAACTTAGCATCTCTATCTTATGTCTTCGAATAGACTTTGACCAGGCTCTGACAAATTTTACAAAATTACTCAAATTGTAAGCTCAGTTGTATTATTTACCACTTCTGCATGTGGAAACAAAAAGAACATTTATATAGAGAAGGGATAAGGAAGGGCCTATGTGGTGAATTATTCAGAAAATTTTTTGAAAGTGTGGAACATGAGACGGTATTCTTAGATCTACTGCCACATTTGTAAAACTTTAAAAGACTAAAATATATTTGAATGCAAGAAGCATTAAAGTTGTAATACTGAGGGATTTTAATTATTATAATTAACCAAAATTATCATTTTCATCACATTTTCTAGGCAATTAAGTTGGAGTATTCAAGGTTGGTTAAGTTGGCCCAAGAAGACACACCACCAGAAACAGATTATCGTTTACATCATGTAGTGGTCTACTTTATCCAGAACCAGGCACCAAAGAAAATCATTGAGAAAACATTGCTGGAACAATTTGCAGATAGAAATTTGAGTTTTGATGAAAGGTAATTTGAAAATGTAAAATTCATATGTTTAAATTGTTCTTATTTTTTTTCAGATTCTCGGTGTAATTTTTGAATGTTTATACATGCATGGACATATATTTTAATAAAACAGCGCAAAATTTGACCTCATTTAATTTGAACAGTTGCAGAGTAAATTCTCTGGAATCTATAGTCATGGCCTTTTGAAGTTTGAACTAAAAATAATTTAGATCATTTTAATAGATTTTTATTGTGGATCAAGTAATTACTACCCTTATGGGACTCTGTTTTAGATGGAAAAAAAGAATTTCTCAACCTCTGTACTATAGATAGGTTAGGTTAGATAAATCTTTGTGGTGGAATCTGTCCTGTGATATGTAGGATTTAGCAGTATCCCTGATCTCTACCCACTAGATGCCAGTAGCAACCCCCATTTGTGACAACCCAGAATATCTCCAGGTATTGCCAGATAACCCCTGGGGGAGCCAGATCATCCTTGTTAGAGAATCGCTAGAGAAAAATTTTTAGTCATGTATATAAATAAGATAATAAAACATTCTTTGACATAAAGAGAAAGCTTAAAATGGTTAAATTAATTTGGTTCACCCAAAAATATTTTCTCTTAGAAATTCCTATAAAACTATTAATGTTAAAAAAAATTAAAATTTAATCTAATTAGAATGAATGACATTAAAAAAAAATAGGGCCTAGGTAAATGTCCAAAGTATTGAAAGTTATTATATAAACACATTTACACTATTTTGGAGTTCATTATAATTAGTTCTGAAACAAATGATTATCCTTTATGAATGTCTCAAAAATACTGAACTAAAAAATTGTGTAGCAAAGGGAGAATATGAGGGGAAGCAAAGCATCTAGGATCAATTTGTGCCTCTTGTGTCTGCTGTGAAATTTAGGATTAAATGGAAAAACACAAGTAAGTGCTTTTGAACAATATCTGGTAGATAGTTGAATGCTGAATGAATGTTCACTAGTACTATTTGTGTTAGTAATATGGACATCACTTACTGTGTTACCACACAGAGCTTAGAAATATGACCGATTATGACCCTCACTATCTGGGCTGTCAGTGTCGTATGTGCCAGTGAGTACATGCTGTTGAATTTGGAGACAATATTAATGGAGTAATCACATTGACTTTTCAGTCTTACAATTTTCTGCCCTGGGGACCACAACTAGTCAGTCTGTTTTGATAATTTGATTTTTCTTGTGCTTAAAAGATAGAGTTAGGTGCATGTGATTTAACTAAACATATTTGTGGGAATTTCTTTATCAATGATTTTAATCATAAAATCTATTGAAATATTTTCCATTTTACATGAAATGATAGCCACATTTTAGACTCTTTACTATTTAAGAATAATGCCATTTTGGGGGAAAAGAAGGTGTAATCTTTCTTGAGCTCGCTTAATAGACGCACAGTATAAAAACACACATTTCATTTTTTCCTTATGCAAGCTGTATTAATAGAATATACTTTAAAGCCATATATAAATGTAACACAATTGATGCTGTCTTCTTTGTAATTATCCAACATTAGTCCATCAAACACATTTTTCACTTAGGGTAATTTGAGAGTTGTTTCCACAAAAAATTACTGTTCAGTGACAATGGATTTCATTTCTATATGTGTTTGGTAGTTTAGTTTTGTGTAACACACATTTTTCAGTTTTTATAGATTTTGCTTTTGATTTAGAAATGTATTATTTTTATTTGAAGGTGTCACAACATAATGAAAGTTGCTCAAGCCAAACTGGAAATGATAAAACCTGAAGAAGTTAACTTGGAGGAATATGAGGTAATGTGCTTTTGTAGAGGTTGAGGGATTTTGTAGTTCCCTAACACTCTTTTCATCTCAGCACAACTAAGTTTGCATTTGTTATGAATGATAAGTAAAAATTAAATTTCTAAGTAAATGATCAAGTTAATAATACTTTTATAAATAATTTTAGGATTTATTTGATTTGGCATGTAGACCAACAAATTTAAAACCAAAAAAGGAAGGTTTTGCTTTTTGTTTTTATATACAAATTGTTATATATGTAGTTTTGTATTCCAATACTAGTTCTCAACTACTTTTTAAATGAACTTTTCTAGCTTAAAATGTCAAGCTACATTGCTAATTTTGAAATTAATCTAAAATTGTCATTACATGATAACAAATGTTTATCTAGAGCCTCCTATATGCCAAGTATTCTTCTAAGCACATTACATTTATTAACTGGTTTAATTTAGACAGTAAAACTCTGAGGTAGGTGATATACTTATTCTTGTTTCATGAGAAAATGAGACAGAGAGGTGAACTAACCTGCCTAAAGTTTTCATAGCTAGAAGTTTACAACTTTGCTGATAGAACCTACATTCTTAACTGCTATACTACACTGAAGATAATGCTGTATTTTTTTCTTTCAGTTTGCCTCATTAGGTATTTTTGGTGAAGATTAGAGATTTGTTTTAGTTATTATATGCCATATACATTTGTCATTATGAGACTGCATGGTCTGTGAGAGAGAGAGAGAGAGAGAGAGAGAGAGAGAGAGAGAGCATGCACATGGGCACTTGTATGTGTGCTTTCGGGATTTTTTTGTTCACAGAACTCTGTGTTAACTTTGGCTTTATAATTGATATTCTTTATTTTAACTGACCAATTCAAACACCTAGTATTTCTTCAAGCTTTTAAATGTAACACTATACATTGTTTTTTTTTAAATATATAAATCTAGTAAATTTTAAATTGCTTTCCTGGATGCCTTTGATTAATGTTTGGTCCCTTTTGCAAATTTAGTTATAGTACTTTAGATTCCCTTAAACAATTAGTGTAATTCACCACTTTAAAACAGAGAAGAAGAGGATATAGAAAAACACATATTTTTTGTGAAAACCCTTATCCTGAAATATAAGGTAGCTACCTTAATCTACTAAAGAGTGTCTCTAAAATACAAAATAAAAAGCAACAAAACTACAGCAAATATGTAGAATTGTGAACATTGAAAACTTTACTTTTGTGATTAGGAAAAAGACAATAAGGCAACAAAAATAAGCAAAAAGTAAACGATTGGAAAGAAACAAAGTCATCATTATTTGCAGATTTTTTGCCTAGAAATTCAAGTGAAATCTACAAATAAATTATTAGAACTAATAAGAGAGCTTTGCAACATACAAACCTATGTCAAGTATCAATTTTATTTTCTTATGCCAATAACAAATAATTAGAAAATGAAATTTATAAAAGACACTAAAACTATGAATTACTTAGAAATAAGTTGAATAAAAGATATGCATGATTTCTATGGGGGAAATTACAAAACTTATTGGGAAACATTAAAGAAGACCTAAATAAATGGATATGCATAATGATATGGGAAACTCAATATTGTATAATTATCAGTTATTCTCTCATGGTTTATAGATTTTATAGATTTAGTGCAGTCCCTATGAAAATTCTACCTAGATGTTTTATGGAGTTTGATAAGCTGATTCAAAAATTTAATGGAGATGCAAAGATGCTCGTCTGATGGAGACATTTTTGAAGAGGAAGGTGGAAAGGCTTATTCTACTAGAAATCAAGACATATACTGTCTCAACCATTGTAGCTTTATAATGATATTAACATAAGAATAGGTAAATTAAAATAGTAAAACAGAATAGAAAATCTAGGAATGTATCCACCCATATTCGAACACATGATAAATACCTTAGAGATGCAAATCAGTCCATATGGAAGTACTTTTCAACAAGTGGTTCTGGGAAATAAATAAAAATTGGATCCCTTCTTCACTCCATATACAAAACCCATTTGAATTGTGAAAGGCCCCTATATAAAGCTGGTTAGAAGTCGGCATAGATAGAAACACAAAGACATTTATTTACTCATAAAGGACACACACTGACCAGAGATTTTTGACCAGGATATGAATCTGGAGCCATGTATATCCAGAATATGTTTTTCATGACCATGAGGAGCAAGTCAAGTCATCTTTTAGCTAATCATACCTCTAAATCTGTGCCTTTCAAATTGATTTATCTCTACCCATGTCCCCAAGATTCAAGCTCATGGGACTTGATTTTTAATTGTGATTTGATTGTGCCACCCCTTTTTCAAGTTGCTTCAACAGATTGGATTAAGCATATTTTTATTCTGAAGTATTCTCATATTGTAACTGCAGAGCCATTAAATCGTAGGTATTTAAATGACTTGTTTTTGGATTCTGCATATCCCTCATATCTTTGTCTTACTCTAAGTTCAGAGATCAGCAAACCTTGGCCCACAGACCACATCCAACCTACCACCTGTTTTTGTAAATAAAGTTTTATCAGAACGCATCCATTTGTTTATGTATTGTCTGTGGCTGCTTTCACACTACAGTCACAGAGTTGAGTAGCTGCAAAACATGAGGCTTGGAAAGTATAAAACATTTACTGTCTGACTCTTTACAGGAAAAGTTTGCCTACTCACAGCTTCTAAGGCAATTCTAATGATAACATGGAATGGCAGTTTGAATACCTTCCCCAGAAAAGCTAACTCAGTACTTGCAGGACAAATTATACCTTCTTATGTTAAGATCTACTAATAGTATGAAAATTATGCCTTGAAAATTTTAAATTAAAATTTAAAATTAAAATAGTTTATCTTCAAGGGGAATATATTAATAGATGGCCAATAATTTATCTGTGTTTCTTATTTTTATTTGCTTTATAATGATGTATATATAAAATCTTTAACACTTTTATTGTCAATATTCTCTTTTAGATTAATTCTATATTGAATTTTAATTCTTCAGTCAATTTTATTAAACAAGTTAAGAAAATCCTAATTTTCTTGTCTTTGAGAGCTATAGGGTATCAGCCCAGAATTGTTTAGTCCTGTTACATACCCTGTAATGTTTTGGGGGTGGGGCAATGAAAGTGAATTGCATCTGTCTTTTCACCATATCTCAGGTGAATAAACTATTAAGCTACCATATTTAAAATCAAATTTGCCACAAATTTAGCTAAACTAAAAGGTTAAATAAATCTATTATAACATTTTTCTTTTAGTTCCCTAAAATTCTTTATTAGCCAAGTGTTCAAGCTTTGATTCATATTAAAATAATAACTTCATTTATCTTCTACCCTCAGTGTGATACAGTTACTACAATAATATTTTAATGTGATTTTTGAGAGAGAGATTACCTGATTGATTATACTGCCTTGGTATTTCTGTTGTCTTCCAGTGAGATCTTTATTTTCTCATCAATGCCTAATAATTTTTATGTTTATTATTAATAATCTTATGTATCAGATAAAGTCTTGATTTAGGTCTAGTTTATCTTAATTTTGAACTCTTTGTTTTTATTAATTACTTCAAATAGTTATCAGGATAATGTGTACTTTATGAACAGTTTTATTGTAATTTTAAAATCTTATCCTGAATATTTTTAATACTTTTCTTTCACCTATAGGAGTGGCATCAGGATTATAGGAAATTCAGGGAAACAACTATGTATCTCATAATTGGGCTAGAAAATTTTCAAAGAGAAAGGTAAGGCAAAGCAGACAAATATGAAAAGAGCTTGATTTTTGTTCTTAATTCTATTCAGATTTGACCTCATCTATAGAAAAGATTTTATTCACAATATGTATTTTTAATAAATGTTTTAATTTAGGATAGCTTTAGATTTACAGAAAAATTATGAGATTTGTACAGAAACTTCCCATATACCTCAGATAAAATATATTTTCCATTTTAAATTAAATCTGTAAGGTTGACATTACTATTTTTGTTTTCATTAGCTCTCAAATACTACAGTTAAAACCTAGGATGGAATAGAACTGAATAGAAGGCTAGAAAGTTTTCTGGAACGAAAGAAGCGGGGAGTCCAGCACATGGAACTCTTTTATTCCCTAACATCTACCTTCAGTCACCAGCCTTTTTCATGTTCTTTCTGAGTCTAACTTTGATTTCATATCAGAGATAGTGTTTCCAATCTATCTCTTTGTCTGAACTTCCAGATAAGATAAAAAGTATAGCTGTAGAAAACTTCTTAGTAATATGGCTGCAAACACGTTTTAGGTTAATTTTCATTCAAATTAAAAATAGTCTTAAAGACATTTCTACTTAGTTAATTGTAATATTGTTATTTATTATTATTTTAATTGTTACTAAGAAAGGATGAATTTTGCTTAATTTACCATTTCAGATTATTTACTAGTTTGCATTTACTTATTTCTCCAGATATTTCTGAATGCATATTCTTTAACATTAATTTACTTGACTAGTGATTGCTTTTTGAGAAAATTCTTTATTTTCAATAATATCATATTGCAGCCAAGTAAAAGGGATATTGAATTTTTTTCTTCCTTCTTTTTTTCTTTATAAAGTATAAGAAGCTCTTGCTGAGTTAATGATGCTTTTTTTTTTTAAATGACAAGATGGACATTTAATTCTAGAGTTACATTGTCGAACATGGTAGCCACCAACCACTTGTGACAATTCAAATTTAAATTAGCTAAATTTATTAAAATGAAAAGTTCAGTTCCTTAGTTGCACTAGCCACATTTCGAATGCTCAGTAGCCGCATACGACTAGTGGTCTCTGTATTAGCCAACACAGAACGTTGCCATCATTGCAGAAAGTTTTGTTGAACAGTGCTGCTCTAGCATTGTGTTCCACATAATTTAAAAAGTTATCACATAACAGGAACAAATAATGTTTGACTTAACATTATATCTAAATACTTAGATACAAATTATTAAAATCCCAGTCCTTGTGCTATTTATAATAATTTCACTTTGGTCATTGAAACAGAAAACTATTTTGATAAATAGCTCCATTTTATATGCTGTTTTAGTCAAGATTATATTTCTTTAATAGGACTATTCAAATTCAGTTTTGGGATTTATAAGATTTGTGCTGTAGTAAGAAAAATATTAATACAATCTTATAGTTGAATGATATCTAAGATCAAAAAAGATGTTTTAGTTTTACAGATAAAGAAATTAGGCTCCAAAGAGATGCAGTAACTTTGTCAAGGTCACACAACTAAGGAGACAAAAATTAAAATAGAGACCCCTATATTATATAATTTAGTGAAATCACAGCTATAAAAAATGTTCATTTATCTCAGTAAGAATTAAAAAGATGAAACTGTCACTTTGTAGCTACCTACATAACTTCTACTAGTTGTTCCTAGTGAGCATTTGTTAAAGGTCCTTAAGATATAACTTGGAAGTGTGTTTGAATTTTATAACTTGCTTATCAATTCTCAAATATGTACTTATTCAGAAAGCCAATATTCTAGTATAGGAAATGCTTATTAAGCTGGAAGGATCAACTAGGAAATTAATAATAGTAACAAATAATATTTATGGAATAACTTTAAGAAATATTAGTTTTATCATTTTAAATATAGCAGTTATCATAGATAACTATGTATAAAGTATTGCCAAAAAGATCTGTCAATTTTTTTTTAATGAAAATATAACAATTGAGAGACTTGAATGAAATATTTACTGATGGGCCCTTGTCAATTCTGTGAGTAGTGAAGCGAAACCGTGGTTTTAGGAACCATGGTTTTTTAGTAATATAAGGAAGATAAATAGAGTCTACCAGCCTCCCTAATCTTATTTTATTAGATAAGAACGTGGTAACTGGATTGCTGAATATTATTCTGGATTTATTTAAATACACATTCGTAAGCACTTTAAAGCTCGGTAAAATATGGAACATTTTGCACACCTCAGTAGAAAATTGGACATGGTGATGGTTTCAGAGCTATTCTCAGAGTGGTGACTCAAGTCTAAAAGGCCAGATATGAATGTCATTTAGGAGAGATCTTTTTAACAAGAAACTTAATAGCTATGAAGAAAAGATAGATGTGCTAGTTATTTATTGTGTAACAAACTACTGCAACTTAATGGTGTGAAAACAACCCTTAATATCATGACTGCCTTCTTTTTTTTTTTAAATAAAATAGCTGAGGATATTTATTAACATAATCATATTATTTAAAAATAAAATTTTATTTTCAATTTAAGTTTTCTCAAACACTAATTCCTGAAAAGCCATTCAAAAAAATTGTTTAAAATTATTTATCAGGACCGTTTCAGGGGTATAATTTGATTTGTCATGAATGTGTGCATTAATTTCCAAATAATTTTGTGTTTAACATGTGGGGTATAGAATGGATTTATTTTGTCTGAGCACATGTATTAAATAATAAACAGTAACACTGATTGGCAGCATAACCTAGAGTTTTAAAATTGTGTTTCTTTTCAATATTTCACTTTCACTTTTTAGAATGTTCTATTTCTCCGTATTAATGTGTGAGAAGATATTTATTAGAAAAACCAACACAAAGTAGATATCTTAAAATATCTTTCATATTTCAGTTATACAAATATGTGCCTATATTTTTTTTTCTCTAACATGTTAGAAGGATAATTATTTTAGAAGTAAAAATGATACTCCATTACGACCCTTTTTTAAACCAGGTTTGAACTTCGTACTGTCTAGACCTATATTAATATGATACATTGGCCCAATCCTGTGAGCCTTTTATGTTAGTTTTTGGGCTTTTTTGTTTTTGTTTTTGTTTTTGTTTTATCCCACTAGGTTTCTCAGATTTAGTAGCATTTTTTCCCTTTTCCACCTCCTCTATCTCCTTGGATATTCTCTCTTCTATTTTTCTCAATGACTAGAACTGTCTGCACATAGAAAAAGCCTGACTAAATAGTCATTAAACAAACCAAATGATGTTTGTCATCATAAAATGAAGTAATCTGATTTTTTTTCTTCATGAAAAAATCACATGTGTTGTTAAGTAGATTGCTGGCTTTCACGTCAGTCCTATGCTGAGTCTAAAGGGAAGACATCAGGAAAATAAATACCAAAGAAGACAGAAATAATTGAATTCATCAATTATGGTCTCTTCTCTCAGTTTTTTCTTAATTTCTACCTCTCCCATTTTATTTTTTACTTTTAAGATATAACTATTTCCTGGTTTCAGATGTTGGTGTTACTAAAAAGATGCTCTCAGGCATATACTACACCAGATGGTATTTTTAATTATAATATTGTTTTAGATAGTCAAAATTTAAGTGTATACTTAAAATGATTTATAATTGTAGTTGACTTTTTTTTTTACAAAGATGAAATACTAATGCTGTATTTTTTTTTAATTTTTAAGTTATATAGATTCCTTGCTGTTCCTTATCTGTGCTTATCAGAATAACAAAGAACTCTTGTCCAAAGGCTTATATAGAGGACATGATGAAGAACTGTTATCACATTATAGAAGAGAATGTTTACTAGTAAGTTGAATATACGTAGTGTGTGCTTATCATTTTGTCTTACACTGGGAAAGTTTTCCAGACTCATATATAAACTGTTAGCATAAAAATCTATAAACTGGGTCTGCTCCCTTAAGATGACAAATTACACTCAATTCTTTATCACTTCTTCTTTATGGATCCTAGGTATTGTAGATGTTAAACCAGAAATATTTTTAAAATGGGATCAGTTTATATTCCTATATTTAGATTTCTTCATCACACTACCACTCCTTGTTTTTTTGGTGGGAGAAGAGGGGCTGCATAGATCATTAAGAAATATCATTATGATTATTCCAAAAAACAAATAATAGATTTTTCTGAGAATTTATAAATGGTGGTATAATTGATGTGCGTAATGTTAAAGGAGTTATTGTAATACAGTATCTTGTTTTGCACCTGCTGATTGGTAGTTTTTTCCTCAGATATTTTCATGATCTATGTATGGGCTAAAATATTACTATTGTTATAAACCTTTAAATATTCTTTTTAACAATTTTTTTCCACCAATTTACTTAACTCCAGATGTCTGGAGTACTTTGTTCCTTGAGTAAACTTACCTTTATGTATCAAAATCACAAATTTCATCTTTATACTTTTTCTGATTAAATTTTACTCTCAGTTAACTATTGACATCACCCTATTCTATACTGTGAACTTCTAAGTTGTGATTGTTTTTCCTATTTAAAAAAATTATGACAAAGGTATTCAAAGACTGTATGTAGTTTGAACCTATATAGGCTTGTTACATGGTGTAAGTGCACTTTAAAAATTTTTAATTGGGTAAAACTTCTGATTTCTTTTTTTTTTCCCCAGTAGAAATACACAGTATACATTAACTTTAATGTGCAATATGTCTTTAAAATTTTTGAATGGGAATATTAGAAGATTGTTATTTTTCTCTCAGCTGATTTTACTGCATTCAAGTGCATTTTAAAACTTAAATTGTTGATGGTTTGTATCCATTGAGGATGGTATTTTTAATTTGACTAGTTTCAAAGGTTTTCACATCTATCCCTAGGAAGGAGCACCTGAATTATATGTATTTTGGCTTTAAAAAATATAAAGTTTTATATAAGTATATAGATATATGCATAGAATGTATTAGAGCAATTTTTATTTAACTTAAAAACGTTGAATTTGGGGATATGGGAATATTTTAGTAAAGCTGATTTTAAACATAAATAGAACCAAGACTTCATGGTTCCTCTGAAACATTTAAAAAATGATAGAATACCATTTTTCCATCATAAACTAGCCACACTTAGTTGTTTGTTTTACTTAGGAATTTACATGAAACCTCATGAGAATTATTTTAGTGTTCCTTTCAGGTTTTTTTGTATTGTATATTTAATGATCGTCAGGTTCTAAGGGATATAGAGATGAGTAAGACATACTTCCCTTCCTTAGAAAACCCAATCTGGTAAGAGATATACAAAAATAATTGTTCCGAAAGAAGTGCCTTTATGAGAAATATGCAAAATGATATGCCTGGAATTGTTAGGAAGAACCTTAAGAGATATGTTAAACACTGATCTGGATTTTGATGGATAAATAGGAATTTTATTCATAGTAGAGAAGGGTGAAGAACTTTGCAGCCAAAGGAACACTGTATGTATGTATGGTTTATAAGAGGATGAAATGGAAAAGAGTAGATTGAAGTCAAGTCCTTAGACAGCAAAGACAGAGGAAGAGGGGTGAGGGCCCAGCTAAGGCCGCAGTATGGTTGATGTGAAGCAGGAGGTGTAGAAAAAGATGGTGAAGGGAATGAAATCAAAGGATGTGGAAACTGTTAGATGAGTAGGAAGAAGGAAATGGAAGAGTCAAAGCTGCCTGACTTTCTAGTTTTGTGTTTACATTGAGGAATCTTAAGATTCTGTATTAATCACTTGGGGACCCCTACATCTAGAACAGTTTCTGACACATGGCATGTACTCATTAAGAATTTATTAAAGGAATAAGCGAATTGATTACCTTTATATTTTTGTATTGAGGAATGTAATAGCTTATATTCACTTGACATTTACAGATAAAATGATGAAGAGTTTTTTTAATTAATATGGAGTCTGAATTTCTTTATTTTTGAAATTACTTTAATGCTTGTAGAATTTTAGAATTGGAGGAAGTTAATCTCTAGAGAATAAAAAATGACCTATATAGTGATGATCAAAGTAACATAAGCTGAACTAAAAACAGAGCAGCAATATTTTCGCCACTGCTTTTTGCTTTTGTTGCTGCTGTTATCATATGCCTAGCTGTTTCTAAGAGATTTTCAGTTCTAGAATAGGTTGAGATTATTTTTTCTGAGGGCTATTTGTTCTGTTTATGAACATGTTTATGTTGTCTTCAGTGTTAACACAGGTATTTTTATTTAATTAAAAAAGGAAACTAAACCTGTTGTTCTTTTCCCCATTTCATTAAGAAATTAAATGAGCAAGCTGCAGAACTGTTTGAATCTGGAGAAGATCGAGAAGTAAACAACGGTCTGATTATCATGAATGATTTTATTGTCCCATTTTTGCCCCTATTACTGGTGGATGAAATGGAAGAGAAAGACATACTAGCTGTGGAAGATATGAGAAATCGATGGTGTTCCTACCTTGGTCAAGAGATGGAATGTAAGTTTAAACAGTACTCGTTGCATTTGAGTTGTTGAGATTAAAAGCAGTTAGAATTAGATGTTATTTATTCTTGCCATTTTTTATATTCCATAATATTTTCACATCATTACTTTGTTTCCTTACCGATGGCTGTGAACATTGCTGATGCCATTTATATCTTTATCTGTTCCCCCAAAATGGCTATTATTTTACATATCACTGTAAATTAATAAATCATGTTGAGAATGATCATCTGATAATTTCTATCTTTAGTTAAATTTAATTGTTTATATTTTCAGCAAACCTCCAAGAAAAGCTGACAGATTTTCTGCCAAAACTGCTTGATTGTTCTATGGAGATTAAAGGTTTCCATGAGCCACCGAAGTTACCTTCGTATTCCACGCATGAACTCTGTGAGCGATTTGCTCGAATCATGTTGTCCCTCAGTCGAACTCCTGCTGATGGAAGATAAACGGCACACACTTTCCCTAAACATACTGTATAAACTCTTTTTAGTTCTTAACCCTTGCCTTCCTGTCACAGGGTTTGCTTGTTGCTGCTATAGTTTTTAACTTTTTTTATTTTAGTAACTGCAAAAGGCAAAATGACTATACAGACTTAAGTCAGACTGCAAACAATAAAGCTGAGAATCGCATGGCACTCAGACTTTGTTTTAACCAGAACTGATGTATAATTACAAATCTGATTTTATTATGGCAAAACTATGCTTTTGCCGCCTTTCTGTTACAGTATTACTTTGCCTTTATCTTTTCTTTATCGATAGCTTTCTATTCAGTCTGGATCCTTCCATGACTACAGCCATTTAAGTGTTCAGCACTGTGTATGATACATAATATTTGGTAGCTTGTAAATGAAATTAAAGAATAAAGTTTTATTTATGGCTACCTATGTGTTTGTAAGCAGGTATATTGTATATCAGTGTATTATTTTAATTATAATATATAAATGAATTTTGTCTGGGGATTAAGATTAGGTAATAAATAGATTAACCTTTTAACTTTGCTTTAATGGTAGCACATTGGAAATTTATTAAGTATTTGACACTTAAATATATAAATGTTTTTAACTAAGTTGTTGAACTTAGTATGGCACCTAAACCTGTTTTGAATTCAATTAGGTTTTCACTGAAGTAAATGGCTGATTTTTAAGTCAAACTACACTGAAACTTTTAACCTTTTCTTAGATTAATCTTATTTTTTTATGTATTTACAAATATAGCAAGGTGATTATTTCAAGAGAAAACCAAAAAAAGTACTTGAATAAAGACTATTTAATTGTGAAATTTAAATATGTATATATACACATTCATATATATACACACACGTACAACCACACAGATATATTCTTCATAATGGAGGACAATGTTTTGCATTATATAATCTTTCTATTTTTGTAAATTGTATACCACTTTAATTGAAAATGTTCTCTACTAATCACTGCTGTGAAATGAAGTTGGTAATGTTTAACTAGAAGTTATGAGTATCTTCACTGCTTTTATTTACCTCCTTTTCAAAAAGGATAAAGCTGTAGAACATTTTGTAGATGGAACTGCTGTTTAACATTAATGAAGTAATATTGTGAATGAAAATCAAAATCAATGCTTTAAAGGTATTATGTTACCAACAACCTATTTTTGAATTTATAAAAATTTCTTTATAAATGAAACTTAGTATAGTAAAATATATCATTACAATATGTGTATGTTTGTTATAGCGTCGCCAAAACTAGTGTTCTTTATAAGTGCCTCTCACAAAAGATCCTAGAGGAGGAAGAAAAAAAATTAAGCTAGTATATGATGCTCTTTGTAAAGGTATTGATGTACTGTTGAGGTGTTGATGACAAGGAATTAGCTATTACTATTCCCCTTGTAAAGTTAGGTTCTGTATATTGTATGCCTATCAAAATGTGTTTGGGTTTAGATTTTAAAATTCTCTGTTGAGCAGAATTCTGCATTGGTTTTCAAGTTTTGTTAAAAGTTTAAAAACTTTATATGTATGATCACAGCTTTTGTAAAGTATCTTCAATATTTTCTGATATTCTACCATAATGGTAAAGTTGTTTGTGTTTATGTGAATAACTGACTCCTGAGACACAAAGTGCTCAGATGCCATGTGGAAATTATTTCTTTCAAAAGGCACATCCAGGGAATCATGTGGCTCTTGTGCTGAAGGTAAGTATTACTTTATTTTTTTTGTGCTTAAAAACCAAGTTCTTGGGGCCAGGCACAGTGGTTCACACCTGTAATCCTAGCACTCTGGGAGGCCGACGCGGGAGGATTGCTTGAGCTAAGGAGTTTGAGACCAGCCTGAGCAAGAGCGAGATCCCATCTCTATTATAAATAGAAAGAAATTAGCCAAACAACTGAAAATAGAAAAAATTAGCTGGGCACGGTGGCGCGTGCCTCTAGTCCCAGCTACTCGGGAGACCAAGGCAGGAGGATTGCTTGAGCCCAGGAGTTTGAGATTGCTGGGAGCTAGGCTAATGCCACAGCACTCTAGCCAGAGCAACAGAGTTAGACTCTATCTCAAAAAAAAAAAAAAAAAAAAATCAAGTTCTTAATTCCTAGTAAGGAATCTGAAATAACTTATTTTAAAAAGGGACCTTTTTTCCTAAGACCTAGGGAAGCAACTTGTTTTTATATTGGCTTTTAATCTAGTCTTAGGATTTAGATCAGTGAAACTTCTTTACATACTATACTATGTTAAATATAGATTAAATAGCTAATAATTTCAGAATTGAAACCTCAGAACTATTTGTTCATGACAGGTTTTGCTTTGATTTAAATGACTCTCATTGTGGTTACTATGGTATTCTTTCCCACCCCTCAAAAATTATTATTTTGAAATAACTCAGATAGAATTCAAATAGAACTTAAGACTTTTGGGAGACCAATAGCAATGAGGGACCCCTCTAATACTCCTCACATTCATTAACATACAATAGTGATCATACACTAAATTAGTAGTTTTCAAAGTTTGTTCTTCAGACCTTCAGCAGCATCTGGTAACATGTTATAACTGAAAATTTTTAAGCCTTACCTCAAAACTACTGATTCAGAAACTCTTCAGGTAATCTGTGTTTTAACAAGTCTTCCAGATAATTTTGATGTCTGCTAAAGTTTGAGAACCACTGTACTTAAATGAAACTGTTAGTACCATTTTGTGTGCCTTAAATTGATGCTGTTTAATTTCCTTTCACCTATGATCTTTTGTTTGATGGAAATAAGTTTTTTGTATTTCTGTCACTGCAATTTCAAAGAAACAACTAGACTTCTTTTGCTTAGTTTTCAATTTAATTGAGAATAAGGTAGATTTCTCTTCCTGTTTCTGGTTCTCCAGAAGTTCAGTATCTTTGTTGATTGAAACTTGTTGACTTACGCCTCTGGGTCTTATCATCCCCCAGAAGTACAATAATGTGGATACTTGGGGTCAGGGGGAGCAGAATCGGCGGGTGAGTGGGAATACCCCTGTGCAATTTTTTAAAAATTTACATTTTTACGTAGAGTAAATACCATTTGTTGTGCCCATGATAACTTCATCCAAGATATGTATATTATTCTGCTTAGAGATGCTGTAGCAAAATACCAAAGGTTTAGTGGCTTAAAAAACAAAATTTTTCATAGTTCTTGAGCTGGAAGTCCAAGATCAAACTGTTGGCAGGTTTGGTTTCTCCTGAGGTTTCTCTCCTTGGCTTGCAGACACCTTCTTCGCTCTGTGTCCTCACATGGCCTTTTCTCTGTGTGCAATATCCCTGATGTCTCTTCCTTATAAGGACCCTGGTCTTATTAGATTAGGACCAACCCTTATGACCTCAGTTAACCTTAGTTACCCCTTGAAAGGCCCTATTTCCAAATACAGTCACATTGGGGGTTAGGACTTCAACATGTGAATTTTGGGAGCAATTCAGCCTATAACAATATGTGACAACCCGGTTCATATACCTCCTTTCTAGAGACAAGAGTATGATTGTTAGTGTCATCTCTTTAGCCTCAAGATACAGTGAAAATATCTATAGCTCTGTTGTTTCATCTGCTTTATTTTCTTCAGCTTTTTAGTCTAAAAACTATGTTAAAATTGTAGCAGTCTCAGCTGGAAATTGCTTACTATGTATGCATGCATCTAATCAGTACAGAATTTTCATTGAACAAATTTTTGTTGAATGAATGGAAATGGTTCATGTTGACCCCTGTTCTTTGTTCATGTGTTTGTTTCATCAGTTTCACCTAACATTACATCATGGATATTCTTTTATTTTGCTAGTGATTTTATTATTACCTGTTCTGTGTCCTTTTTTCATTCTCTCTACCCCCAATCTAGAGGTGCTGTCGTTAACCATTGGGGCCACATATTTTCCCATGTTTGGATAACTTTATGCAGCATATACACATAAATGGTGGTGGATTTTTTTTTTTTTTTGGAGTGGGGAGGGTGGAAAGGGAGAAAGTCATTGTTTTTACAAAAATGAAGTACCTTCTATTTTACGTATCTTTTCTCTCTTCCCCTGTACTTTACAGCCTCCAGTTTCTACTTTTTCAAATTAGCTTTGATAGGAGTGGCTTACAATAAAAAATAATAAAATGGATAACATAGCACTGATAATAAAATAACAAAAATAAATCAGTCATGATTGAGGGAAACATATGCAATTGAATGCATACATGCAAACACCAAGACTTCAAATGTCCTTGTTCCCTGTACAGTCGTCAATGGGTGTTTCAGATCTTCACTACCACCCTCAACCTCCTATTCAATGACAACTTCTGTAACACTGGATGTTTTTGTTTTGCTTTTTGCCTTGCCAAGAAAATCGGGGACATTACCTGTAAATTTGCAGTTAATTATTAGTTAACCAGGATGTAATAAGGGAGTGGACATTATTGATAACCCAACGTTATGAAGAAAATAGAATCAAAATGTATAAAATGAACTTACAAATTTAATTAAAAATACATCCATTATTTTGGGGGCATGTTTGCTTTTCTACAAAAGTAATCCAAAAAGCTCACTTTTTCACCATAGATTAACCTATACGACGTGTTTGTCCCATAGCAGATGGTTCTCTTGCTTTTTTTTTTTTTTTTTTTTTTTGATACCGATTATCACTTTTTTGCCCTGGCGAGAGTGAGTGCCGTGGCGTCAGCCTAGCTCACAGCAACCTCAGACTCCTGGGCTCAAGCGATCCTCCTGCCTCCGCCTCCCGAGTAGCTGGGACTACATGCATGTGCCACCATGCCCGGCTAATTTTTTCTATATATTTTAGCTGTCCAATTAATTTCTTTCTATTTTTGGTAGAGACGGGATCTCGCTCTTGCTCAGGCTGATCTCGAACTCCTGAGCTCAAACGATCCGCCCGCCTCGGCCTCCCAGAGTGCTGGAATTACAGGCGTGAGCCACCGCACCCGGCCTAAGGATAGACTCTTGACAGACAGCTATGGAAATCCTGGCTTCCGCTCCATGCTGTTCTGTATTGTTTGGAATTACTTACATGTGTATTTTTTAATCAGAAATAAATTTATAATGAAGAACACTTCTTAAAACCAATCATTTCAGAGGGTAGTAGGGCAGGGCTAATTTGTGAAGCTGAC